>JAFVLL020002368.1:0-12818 GCA_021397915.2 Tor tambroides | reverse complement strand
CCCTTTTACATTTTATGGGCAGTTTTATCTTTATAAAGCCATTTTTTTCTGTGTGCATCATCTTTTGAGTCAGATTCTTACATTTAATCAGTCAATTAGAGTAATAAGACATTTGGGCTGTTACCAAACAAATGATATCATTATTAACAAAAAAAATCATCTTTGCAATGCAGAGGAAACACAGAAGCTGCATCTGAAGAGGCATTTAGATACAGGCCTATTTACACTAATTCAGCTCAGAGGGACATGAATGCATTTAACCTGCAGTTACAAATGCATAAATAATATTTTATTTTAAACATAAAACATTGAATACTGATATTTTTCAGTTATTTTAAAAATGAAAAGATACTTTAAATGTCAAATTAAAACCGCCCGTAGGGAGCAGCAAGTCACTGTTAAGAAGTGAGTCATTGCGATTGAACTTAATCATTTAAACAGTTGATTCATTCAGGAACTAAACACCGTCATGTTGCTCAGAGACTCAAAACAGTGCTGTGGCTGTGTTTGGAATTATTTATTGTTGGTTAAATGGAGCAAAACAGGCAATATGGTGTCTAAAACGTAAGTCTCTTAAAATTAAGTTCTTGTTTACTGAACTGTTGCATAAAATCAGTATCACATTTGTAATCATGCTGATTTTTAGAGGTGAAAACTGGCACTCTTTGTGTGATATTGACTAACTTTCTTTCTGTGGTATTTTTATACATAACTGTATGTGGAGTGTGTTTGTCACAGAGAAAGAATGAGACAATCAACATGAATGGCGCTTAGTCTTTCACAAACATAGCTAACTTAGGGACATCATAACTAGCCACCATATGATTTACGGTCTTAAATATGTCCAGCGTTTATCGGGTTGTGCGTCAGCAATAATGATCTGTGGGGAAACGCGGTGTTCCGTGTGTAGTTACAGTAAATGGACTAAACGAAGTCTTGAGGCAGATTTTTTGTATTCGAGTTACTCAAGGAATCGTTTCAGCCCTAGTTCAATACTGTATTCATTTTTGCTGCGATATCAAAATTAATATTAAGAATCGTCAGTAGTCATTAGTTAGTCACAATTCTACATGCATTATTTTTTTTTTAAAATAGGGTTCATTAAACTACTGCATCATAAATGTGAGAATTCTACTGTTAATGTACAAATAAAGGACTAGTTTCAAAAGCCTTGCGTGCAGCATACAGTAGACAAAGACAGGAACTCTGTTTGATGCATCTGTGAGCTTGCATTTGCCCCATGGGACATTCTGTAAATAAAGCTTTACAGCCTCCATTAAAGATTCATCAGATGCAGAACATCCTCAGTTTAGAATTTAATGGCTCTGTGGTTGTATATCATCCATGTAGCTGTTCTGTCTGCCTTAGTAGTTGAGTTTTTTTGATTTGTTTATGATGAAGTATTGCTCCCAGTTTCATTTTATTTCATTAGTTATTGTGCTGCACTATGAGAATGCTCCATCATGCCACTTTACATGAGCGTTTCTCAAGAGCTGCAGGTGCATTTGAAGGTTATCACTACACAGGCCTTTGATTTAAAGCCTTACAAACTCACTCTGAGTTTTTAAGGTGCACACCCTACTCAGTCTTTCATCCATTCCGCTCTTTAAACAGTCCGTCGCTCCCAGGAGTGTGTCTCATCCAGCTGAAAAAGAGTGTTTTGAGTCAATCCAAATAGAATGAATGACATGTGCCAGGGCTTTCACACCGACTGGTTGGCAGTCTTCAAGAAATTTCTTTGTAGGCTTTGTCAAACCCAAACACTTAAAACCGTAGTGCTGTTTCCTTGGGGAAGACCAGGTTTGGTCTGGTTCCACGATGCAGTTCTTGCATCTGCCTTTTGAATGGGGTGGTCTTTGTCATTCAGGCTTCACACTGCTGTCAGGGTGAGTTTGCCAGTTTACATGGTTTTGGTGCCTTTTTAGATGATATGAAATGGAGTTAAAGGGATTGTTCACCATCATGTTGGTCCAATCCCATTTTCTTTCTTCTGGGAAACAACAAAAAGAGAAAATTTTGACTTTGAATGTTCACGCTGCTCTTTTCTCAACCTCATCTCATGACAAAAACTTACCTGTGGGAATTTTTTTGCAAGACATGAAATACATACCGCCATTTATGTTTTGAGACATATTCGATGTGAAATGTCCACTGGGTGGCGATAAAGGAGTCTTTTTTTTTCCCCCAGAAGAGATGAACGTACATATGGTATGTTTTATGTGACGTTGGTTTTGTATATGAGTGTCGCTATAACTGTAATGCTCTGTGACGTTTTAAAATAATGTACCATCTGCACTACACCTAAACCTTACCCAATAGTATGAACAAAAGCGAATGTGACGTAAAAATGCAATTGCATGTGTCCCGTTTTGGCTGAGCTACCGAGCAAGCTTGTTACGTCCGGAAAGCGAAACATATGGAGCTATAATCATAACTGTGTATGAAAACGATTACAAGTGCTCAGTGTTTTACCTCCTCTAATATGTACTTATTGGTACATATTTCGCGTCTTGCGAAAAAGTTTCCACAGGTACGTTCTCGTCATGAGACCAGGTAGTCTTACCTATACAATGAATACTTTCAGTGAACAGGCACTGTCAAGCACCAATATAGACAATATAGCAAAATATGTGAAGACTAGGGCTGTGCGATTAACCGAAATCAAACCACAATCGCGATCTGAGACGTTGCGTGTTTCGCAATGCTCGTTTATACTCGCGATCTCGCACCTGGCTCCACACCACAAGTCTCTATGCGTGCATCTGGCAATATGAACGAGGCTTGATGCACGCGCACAACCTGTGTCAACTTGCACCTGGCTCCGCGTTTAAAACAAATGTAAACTCAATCTAACTACTTTGCTAATTTCACTTGGATGAAATGAAACATTCAGCACGTTTTCCACTTGTTCTTAAAATCCCAAATTCTTAAAAATGAATAAATCAGCCTGTATCCTATATAATACTTTAATAACTGAGTAATACAGTTCTTTATTTACACAAAATAAGCAAATCTTTCCTGTGAAATTCAGTAATTAAGTAAATTCTGTAAAAGTAGTAATACTATTATAATCTTCCCTGCTGAAAAAAACAATAGAACCCCTCCCACAACACAATAGAAAATTTAATGTATTTAAGGGTTATAATGGGAATTGTATTGGTTTTAATATAATGGTGTCTACTGGCGATTCTATTGGTGGGATACAATCTGGCAGATGAGAACCAATAGAACAACAGTAATTCCTATTGGAATAATGCCCAAAACACACTATAAAAAGGAATTTTGTAATGGTTTTAATGGAAACCATAAGAATTTCTGTGATGGTTTCTGCTGCACACTACTGACAATATTGAGCTGAAGCCATATTGTAAATCAAATTGCAATATCTGTCAAAAAAAAAATCACAATTAGATATTTTCCCCAAATCGCACTGCTGTAGTGTAGACTAATAGTATTTCCAATTCTCAAGCCATATGATGGTTTTGTGTGAGGAGCAGACTGGAATTTAAGTCACTTCTGTCAGTTTTGTTCTCATATCTCATTCACACTGCATATTCAAACTTTGTTACTCAGTCAGTCATATGAAACATGAGATCCAATGTAGCTTGGTATCGTTGATGTCTTTACACAGCATATTTGAATATACGCAAATGTCATTCGAGAGCTATGGTTGAGTGGAAGATTGTCATTGAAAGGCGTAAACTTTGATCAGCTTCTCACACAAAGCCGTTGTACATTTTTCAAACACATGAAATAGCGTGCATGAGTCATGAGGCACTTTTATGGCATTTTTGTTCTTTTTTTTTTAAAGCTTGACAGGCCTTGATTACCATATGCTTTTGTTGCATTGAAATGAGCAGCTAAATACTGCTCAAAATTTCTCTTTTTGTGTTGTTGAAAGTAAGTAAGTTATATGGGATTGGGGGAAAATGATGGGTTGGAAATGAAGATTAATAAATAGTGACAATTTTAATTTTCAACATTTTCTATGCCTTCGTCAGATGCTATATAAGCCTATATAAAGCTTAGCATGCACTAGTTTGCCATGGTAACACCTCGGGAGGTGAGAAGCTACCATTTATAGCTTTTTATTTTATATTACATCGTTTAACAAGATATTAATGTTTTATTTAGTATTTTTTGAGTCATACTGTGGGTACATTGTTGTTTTAAGAAAGTTGCAGACAAGCATTATTAACATACCTCTGGATAAAAATTCACTTAAGGAAGGAAAGGAAAGGACGTGACGTGAGGCCAAGTATGGTGACCCATACTCAGAATTTGTGCTCTGCATTTAACCCATCCAAGTGCACACACACAGCAGTGAGTAGTGAACAAACACGCACACACACACCGTGAACACGCACCCGGAGCAGTGGGCAGCCAATGCTGTGGCGCCCGGGGTTTGGTGCCTTGCTCAAGGGTCTCACCTCAGTCATGGTATTGAGGGTGGAGAGAGTGCTGGATATTCACTCCCCCCACCAACAATTCCTGCCGGACCTGAGGCACGAACCCGCAACCTTTGTTTTACAAGTCCGAGTCTCTATCCATTAGGCCACAACTGCCCCCCTCCCTTGAACATTTTAACAAGTCTATCCATTTTTTTCCTCTCATCGTTGTTTAAAGCAGTGTAGAACATGTTGTAATTATGCCTGTCTCTCCCCTTAGACTAACACCTCTGCACCACCACCTCTCTAATCGACACTTTTAATTAGCGCTTTGCTAACTTATCCACAGTGACGTGTGTGCCAAACTGAACCGAGTGACTTCTACTAGACAGCAGTGTCGTCAACATGCCCATTACGGGCATCTGCCAGCAACGGCCCTCTGGGCCCTGGTGTCGTCGGTGTATGGGATAACTGTTGTGAGATATGTAGTTGTTGCTTTTCGTGAGATAGTCTGGAGTCAAAAACCTCAGGCTGCTTGAATCCTTCCTGGCTGCTTCTCATAACACTCTGTGGAGATTAATTATGACATTTCACTGTCCTCATTAAGCAAACAAGTCAACTGTCATGTCAAACAGTGCAAAAGTTCATCTGCTCAGTGTTAACCTGGGTTTTTGTCATAACCAGCTGTGACTGCTAAAACTATCACACATTTAGACAATTTAAAAAACACATGGATTCTGTTTTTAGCATAGTGAAATTTTGTCAGTCTGAAATGAAAGTAGCTGAATATTAAACATCAAGGGCCAGATTTACTCAACAGCTTGCAAACCCTACTGTCAAAAAACGAAAAAACTACTGTCAAGGTTTACTAAAGATGCACAGTGAAAAATTAGGGATGAAAGGGTGTGGACAATTATTTTTGTGGCTGACCTTGTTACATATGCATTTGTAGGAGTTTCCTTTTCAGATGCAAAATTTATGGGAGGAGATTATAAAAAAAAAAGATTGTGATTTGCTAATGTTATTTACTAATGCTAATGCAAATTATTTACTAATAATTTACTAATGCTAATTAGCCAATTTGCTAGTATTTGCGCCCTAATTTACAGTGTTGGGGAGTAACTAGTTACATGTAACGGAATTATGTAATTTAATTACAAAATAAATGTAGCTAATCTGTTACAGTTACTGAGAAAAATGTGTAATTAAATTACAGTTACTTATGAAAATGTTAACAGTTACAAAGGGGGTTACATCTGAGTATTTTCACACACATACACAGATTTAATTGATTCCTTTTCCAAATTGCATTGACTGCTCTAAAATATGAGACATCAATGTTTCAGGAGTTTAGGACAGAATAGGACGCATGCTTATTCAATAACTGTTTTATTTCCTATTTCGGTTCATGAATATGCTTTATTTTTTAAGATTAACTGTAAAGTTATCCTGACCTGCTTTAAATGTTTTAAAATGATTAACAGTTGAAAACATTCATTAGAAAAAAGTAATCAAATGTAATTAGTTACATTACTTTAATAAAGTAATTGAAATACACTACTTATTACATTTTAAATAGGGCAATTTGTAAACTCTAACCTATTCCAAAGTAACCTTCCCAACACTGATTATTTAACACCCTAAAAAGTGTGCCTTAACCCATTTTGCACTTGACTGCAATTGTTGCTAATTTGTGATGATCTTGCATTATGTAAATGAGCCGGCTGAGTATGTGTTCTTTAATTTAATCTTTTTTTTTTAACTTGCACATTTTTAGTGAAACCCAAGTATGTTCTATTTAGCTGTGATTTTGTTGCTCTGTATTTATTTCTCAGTTTGCTCATGAGGTAATTGAGTTCTTAATTATGTATTGTTTAATTGTCAACCTTGTCTCAGATGTTTCTCCTAAAATTTCTGTGGAGAAACAATAGTAGAAACTAATAAGAAAACTGGTAATTAACAAATCATAGCATGGCAGAGCTTGGCTATTTTGGCATTAGAAGAATTTGAGAAATGCTCGTGTTCATATTGAAATTTGATTTTGGTATCTTGAGGTTTGGTATCTTGAGATTTCTCCATTTAATCTGGGGTCTAGGAGAAACAGTTGTGTTATTTAAGAAGAAACAGTTTAGATCTTATTTGTGATTTTTCTTACCTGTGGGTTTGCACAACGTTTCGGTCGATGGTGGAATTGTGGCCAGAAATCTCTTCCTGGCTTTTCACACTACGCCTAATCCCATGTAAACTTCTTTTTAAATCTTGACCCGGAATTGACCCTGGTTAAGAACTTCCGCACCTCTTATAACTTGTGTTAGTGCTGCTTTGCTTATAATTTAGGAAGCATTGCTCCTGAAAACCACTGAATTGTGGTGTCATCGGTATAGAGAGTAAAATGTAAACAGTGTAAAACATTTAGCCCCAGATAATCCTGAATTGTGTTATCCAAAGATTTAAAATGAACCTGAATTATGAAGTGAAAAGCCTGTATTTAGTCTTCACTTCAGTCTTTACACAGGCCCAGTAACATGGTAAATTCTCAACTTTTAAGTTCTATGTTTGAGATGAGAATATATATGCTCACAACACTAGAGGGACCTTCACACACTAATGAGTTTGTCAGATGTTGATTCAATGATTTACCCACCCCACATTTGCCACCTAAGGGCAGCATAGGATCCCTGCACAGTGAATTTGGTTTGATCTTGGAAGGCTGACCTTTGACTTCAGAAAACACTTTGGGGAGGTTTGTTTCAGTGCTGCTAGAGAGGAGTTTTGATCATTACTGATTGTAATTCCAGCCCATGTAGAGCTGGTTTGCTGTAAGACCGTGTTTGTCTGTATGTGTGCGCTGGTGTGTATGTTCACAGCAATGAATCTTAAAGCTTGCCAAGAAGAAATCTGAGGTCCTGGCGTATTTGTACTTTGAAGATTGCCTCAAGCAAATCCCCTTTGAAAAGCTACATAAAGCCTGGATACTTGTTTGCTCACACACATGTTCTTGTCTGTCTTACAGTAACACCATGTAACATCGGTAATAAATGCCATCACAGCAAGTGGTTGCATTAGGGTACATATAGAACGACTATCTCATACCATGAGTTAACCTCGCCAGCTACCACAAGACTTCTATTGGGGTCTTTGATGGCCAGCTGGATTGAGTCCTGTTCAATTATCCCTCTATAATCTGAGGAGTCTTGCAGCATAGGACAAGCTTAGATCAATACCCCAGTGAGTTATTGTCCTAGACATCTACCTTTGCATGATCCCATTCCCTCCTGTCTGGTGGTAGCGAGAGGGGCTTGTCCTCATCCACCAAGTTCATGTTTATCAATTGAGGTGTCCGCTATAGAGATTTCAACTTTTGCCAATTTAAATAAGACCTGTGATCCTTGCCTTCAGTCAACTGCCAGACAGATTTATGATGACGTAACAGTCTAAAAGTTTCCTTTATATTCTGGCTGCACCTCCATCCATCTTATGCATTGTGATGCTCATTAGATTCAAGAAGTGAGTACATTTATCCCACTCAGTCATAGTTGAGAGAAGGAAGGTGGAGGCTACTGTTACTGTAAAAATTCTTGCCACATAATGTCATAGTTTATTCAAACTTAAACAATCCTGGTCATAAAGGTATAATTTTGACTCAGCTGTGCTCTGGAATGATTAATTGTCCTTTTTTTTTTTTTTACTTTTGCCTGTCGCTGGGATGATTCATTGTGCTTATTATCAAACTGTTACCAGTTAAGTTGAGGTTATTGGGTTGCAGGGTCTTCACATTTGCTTATTGGGGCACCTAAATCTACCATGTAAAAACAATTGCATCACCACTTGCATCATACTCCATATACAAGCCCTAGTCAATTCCCGTCCCCATTCCTACCATTCCTGAAATCCTCTTAGTGGCACTGAATTCAGATTACCACAAGTGTGTTGAATCTGTACCTTTCACTCTTGTGGGATTTTGCTTTCCCAGAAGTGGAGACTTCCACATCATTGTCATTTCTCTCTAGTCGTGGCATTTGCTGGAAATTTCTGGGCCAAAAGTTAAAGGGATAGTTGAAAATTCTGTCATTAATTACTCACCCTCATGTAGTTCCAAACCCGTAAGACCTTCGTTCATCTTTAGAACACAAATTATGATATTTTTGATGGAATCTGAGAGATTTTTGACCCTTCATAGACAGCAAGGGAACTACCATGGTTAAGGCACAGAATCATAGTAACGACATCGTTAAAATAGTCTATGTGACATCAGTCGTTCAACAGTAATTTTATGAAGCTACAAGAATAATTTTTGTGTGCAAAGAAAACAAAAATAAGAACTGTATTCAACGACTTATTCTCTTCCGGGTCAGTCTCCACCGCCATTCACAAGAGTACCACAACGTACGCATGTGGTTCTCCTGATGATTACATGGACTATTTTAAAGATGTCCTTAATACCTTTCTGAGCCTTGACCATGGTAGTTCCCTTGCTGTCTATGGAGGGTCAGAAAATGCTCGGATTTCATCAAAAATATCTTCATTTGTGTTCCGAAGATGAACAAAGGGCTTAAGGGTTTGGAACGACATGAGGGTAAGTAATTAATGACAGAATTTTCATTTTTGGGTGAACTATCCCTTTAATGGCTTTTAATGGTTCCCTAATTCCGACCTTTTTGTAGCGTGTACTGAATTGTATTACTTCTTGTCTGTAGTACTTTTACCTATGACAATAACCCTGAGAACAACACAGTGTCTAAAGCAGAGGTGGCCAGCCTTGCTCCTGGAGGACTACCGCTTTGCAAACTTCAGTTTGTACCCTGCTCCAAGACAGCTGCCTGCTATTTTCAAGTAATCCTGAATGCACACCTGGTTCAGGTGTGATTGATTAGAGTTGGAGCTAAACTCTACTGCAGGATGGTAGCCCTTCAAGGAGCGGGGTTGGCTACCCCTGGTAAAAAGTTTAACCTTGAGCGGCAACTTTCTTGGTAACTATAGCACTTACATTTATAGGCCGCAACACACCAAGCTGACTTCAAAGAACTAGCGGTGGACGACGTTTGTTGTCGGCTTGAGTTGGTGGCATCTGGACCAAAAAGCTGCGCTTGAACACAGACTGCAACTAACACGTGCGTTCTGCGCCTGCATGAGAGGAATTCACTGTCTATATCAGCAGCTATCAATAGTATATATTCATCATTCAAAAGGAGGAACCGAATCAAGGATATACAAGATATACACAGATATATGAAACGTAAACAAAGCAATGCTTGCGGTCACACTTTATTTTAATGTCCAGTTCTCGCCATTAACAAAGCATTAACTACGACTTTTGCCTCAGTAAACTCCTAATTTGCTGCTTATTAATAGTTAGTAAGGTAGTTAAGTTTAGGTATTGAGTAGGATTAGGGATGTAGAATATGGTCATACAGAATATGTGCTTTATAAGTACTAATAAACAGCCAATATGTTAATAATAGGCAAGCTAATAAGCAACTAGTTAATAGTGAGAATTAGTTCCTATACTAAAGTGTTATTGCGATTGCTTACCATTTTGTATATCAGTTATGTTGACAACTTTGTTTATTTTAAGCAGCTCATGCTGTTATGAAAATGTTTGCATATTGGAATGCTTCGGTAAGATCATGTAACATTTGAACAGTCTTCTCTCTGTGCTGCCTTCTTTTACTTAGTCGTTTTCAGCGCTTTCGCTTTAATTCTCGGGCACTGACTCATTTGCTAAACTGAGCATTCAATCAGAATTCTCATTTGAATCGGGCAAATTGCTGCCAACAGTGGAACACACCAAAAGAACTAGCCCAACAGAGGCTCGCCATTGACTAACCGTCGACTTGGTGTGTCCTGTCCTTAACAAGCCACCCATCTCACAATTTTCCAGAAAATTGTTTTATATGACTCCTCAACTCCTGTTGGCAGGGCAGGGGAGTCTGATCCTGCTCCCGCTCTGGGAAGGTCAGTTTAGGTCCAATCTTACACTAGAAGTTTCCAATAATCCTTGAAGACCATAATTAGATGTTTCAGATGTGTTTGATGTGGATGTATTGTCCTTTAGCAAACCCACGTCCCCTCAGTCAGTGCATGTGGTACTAAAATGTCTGTTTGGTGTCTTGCAGGAGTTTGCCGCCCTGACGAAAGAGTTGAACGCCTGCAGGGAACAGCTGCTGGAGAAGGAGGAGGAGATTTCAGAGCTGAAGGCCGAGAGGAACAACACCAGAGTGAGTTCGCAGACTGTGTCTTCCAGGCACTTCAAAGAACAGATTGTGCTCCTCAACTGTCAACCAAGTTGTACTTGCTTACAAAAAAGCCAGTAATTTAACAGATGCCCACCCAACGAGTCGTGATGTTTTGTTGGAGTCAGGATGTTCGTACTTCCTCCAAACTGCTTTTAATGAACTGAAACCAGATTCTGTTGAGATGCTTAGTTTAGAGTCACAACGTTCATTCATGGGGACCTTATTGACAGTTAAGTGATAACTTCATCCTTGTAGCTGTGAGATCATAATTCCCTGTAAGTCAAGATAACAGGCTGGCATTTTTCAATAAAATTGTCACCGAGCATTTGCGCTGAATGCAGAGAAGCTGTCAAAATGTCTGACAAGACCCAGCACTTTGGCTATCATTTCCATTTCACAAGAAAGTAGTCATTCTCACTTCTGCTTCATTTTCACCTCCATTCTTTTCCTGCACCCCTCAGTGCTTGCCTGAGTCACGGTGCTAATGCAGCCCGGCGCGCCAGCCTCCACGCTGCAATTCAATTAATTACTTACGTTACTTAGCCGCAGCCAAACGTTTGAAGAGTCAATTATGGAATTGAGGATATTGGAGGGTATTAAAAACCAGAGGGAAGCATAGATTGAGAGGATAAGGGGGCGTAGTGGAATGGAAAAGAGGAGAGGTCAAGTGAGATTAGCAATAAACTCTGGGAGCAGCATTTCAAGCAGAGTTTCTAATCTTACACAGGGTGCAGCTAATGTGACCGTGAGTGAAGTATTTAACCCAAAGCTGGTCTAGAGAGACTCTCATCAACTCTGCAGTGCATCAGTCATTATGGAAAAGGTCATATCTTAATAATTTTGATACTGCATCCCAGTTTCCGTACCAGCAACGTTCCCTAAAAGTGTATCAGGCCCTGATAATGTCGAAAGTACATAGTACTTTTCAGTACGCAAGAGACTGAGTAATAGGTGATAATATAAATGAGACATAATAACAAGGAGTTGAGGCGATATTACCTAAGAAGCTTGCACAGATGTAACACTTCAAAAAAAACACAAGTTGTAGTGTACCATACGAGGACTTTTTCCATACTATTTTCAACATACTTTGATTTGGGACGCACTAATTCTTATGTTACATAATATTTACTGTAAATGTTATGCTAATTGGGACATTGGCCATTTACCATAGGCCTTGGACTTATAAAGTACTTAGAAAAGATTCTGATTACATTTATTTGGTAGCACTTTATTTTACAGTCCTGTTACTCATGTACATACTATGTACTTATTGTAGTAATTACAATAACTAGGTACAGTAATAACTAGGTACTAACCCTGAACCTACCCCTAAATCTAAC
Organism: Tor tambroides; assembly: GCA_021397915.2. NCBI lineage: Eukaryota > Metazoa > Chordata > Actinopteri > Cypriniformes > Cyprinidae > Tor > Tor tambroides. Next base: position 851 of record JAFVLL020002368.1, on the reverse strand, counting down.
CCTACCCCATGTAGTTACCTTATATTACCAGTACTTTCTTAGGTAGGTACGCTGTAAGTACATGTAAGTGCACGTACTGTAAAATAAAGTGCAACCTTTTATTTTAAGGTGTACTTGTTACCTTGTAATTATACATTTATGTACTGAGTAACATTGATTAACTACATGTACTTACTATATGGTTAGGGTTAAGATTAGGGTTTGTCTTAGGGTTACTTGCATGCAATTATGCATAATATATTGTTATTACAGTATAACATGTACATATAACATGTGTAACAATAACACCTTAAAATAAAGTATTACCAACATTTTGTTGCCAGTGAAATCAGTATGTCTAATTTTCACTGTATACTCCCTCCCAGTATAGCCTAGATCAACATTGTCAACAATGCAGAGACTTTTTGGCCATCTATTTTCATTTTAAGTGCCATTTTTGGACCACAACCTGTTTTTGCAATGAAGTTAAGATGTGTCTCATTGCTGATTATTTCTGTGCATTAGTATATATGAGGTCAATTTATCTTAACATGGGGACCTCTGTGAGAGGTCGACTACATGTAGTGTCCCACTGTATATAAAGTGGCCTTAACTACTATGTACTTACATTTACATTAATCATTTGGCGCAATGCACTTATTGTGAACATGCATGTTTTTACATTGTACTTGTATTTTAAAAAATACCTGCATATAATTAGATCTGTAATTAATTATATTTATAATTACACTGTTGACCCATCCCTTACACCTTAACCCCTTAAACCTACCCATACCACCAAACCTGTCCCTAACCTTACCCGTATCCCACCTCAATAGCAGCAGAAGTGTTTTGCAATACAATATGAACAC
>JAFVLL020002367.1:0-16774 GCA_021397915.2 Tor tambroides | reverse complement strand
TATTGTTTGTTTATGTCCTCTGAGGGGGGGGGGGGCATTCTGGGTTATTTCTCAGCAGATCGTCTTCCAGAAACAGAAAGTAGCCGGGATGAACTTGTTTGTTTACGCAGAAGCGATGCGGGCGTTTACATTCGCGCGTGCCTCACGTGGATGTTTGAATCTGAAAAGCACGATCGCGCGTAGGCGTGACCACATTAGATATAATGAGTTGAGACGGGAAAACTGGACATCTCGTTGGTTTCATATGGATTACTTTATCATAGAATATTTGTTTTAGATGTGACTTGCTTCATTTAAAAGTAGACATTTTAAGCTTTCTATACATATATTTATCATGTATTTGAGGTGAGTATTCGTGGAGATTCAGAGGTGACAGAGACAGAGCCGGCAGAGAACGCACCCTGTTTATTAATTTTAGAAAAGTACGTTGTTTCATTGTTATTATGACTATACAGAAATAAAAGTAGACCCCTTGCAGTTTCAAATGATACCCTATTATTATCTGTACGATCAAAACAGAGTATTTTTAGTTCTTTTCGCGGTCATAAAGAAAATACCAGACAGCCCGCACCGGTGCGGGCTTCGAACCCAGGGGATTAACCTACATCTTGCTACCTGTGTGCCACCAACCCCTATACTGGTTACTTTTAGACGACCTACGCTCGCGTTCACCCATCTTTTCTCTGTAGTATCCTCCACTCTTCCCTCACCTACCCATTTCTCATCTCCGGATGTGAATGCAGCAACTGACACTTTATGCTCTACTTTAACTTCTTGTCTAGACGACATTTGTCCTCTCTCCTACAGGCCAGCACAGGCTGCCCCTTCTAACCCCTGGTTATCCAATGTTCTTCGTGAGCATCGGTCCAAACTCAGGGCAGCAGTGAGAAAATGGCGCAAATCAAAAGATCCATCAGACCTGAGTATGTATCAGTCTTTGCTTTCATCTTTCTCTCCTGAAGTCCATACTGCCAAATCTTCATATTTTCACAACAAGATCAACAGCGCTCCAGACACATGTAATCTCTTCAAAACATTCTATTCTCTCCTCTGTCCCCCTCCACCACCTCCCACCACTTCTATAACAGCTGATGATTTCGCCACATTCTTCACAGACAAAACTAGTTCAATCAGTAGTCAATTCTCAGCCCCACACACACACACATGAACTCCATGACAAACCAACCACATCCACTGTTAAAACTCCCATCTTCCTCTTCTTTCCCCTCACTGAGGCAGAAGTATCGAAACTTCTCCTCTCCAGCCATCCTACAACATGCCCTCTAGACTCAATCCCCTCACACCTTCTCCAAGCAATCTCTCCCACACTCTCCCAGCACTCACACACATCATCAACACATCTCTGCTCACAGACACCTTCTCCACTGCATTCAAGCAGGCTCGGTTAACCCCACTGCCCAAAAAAACCCTACATTAAACACTTCACTTATATACAGTTACAGACCTGTCTCTCTCCTTCCATTCATAGCGAAAACCCTCGAACGAGTTGTTTGCAACCAGGTATCATTGTTTCTTTCACAGAACAACAAACTGGACGTTAACCAGTCAGGTTTCAGGAGTGGCCATTCAACTGAGACTGCACTACTGTCAGTCACTGAAGCCTTGCGGATTGCAAAAGCTGATTCCAAATCATCAATTCTTATTCTGCTGTATCTATCTGCCACTTTTGCCACTGTGAATCGTCAGATCCTCCTGTCCGCCCTCTCATCACTGGGCATCACAGGGATTCCACTTCGCTGGTTTCAATCCTATCTCACTGGTAGGTCTTTCAGGGTGTCCTGGGGAGGGGAGGTATCCAAAACACATCAACTGGTCACTGGGGTTCCTCAGGGATCAGTTCTTGGACCCCTCCTCTTCTCCATATACAATACATTACAGCCTGGTCTCACTGTTTATACATAGATATTAATACATGACATTTACAAGCACAAAATGCACATTTTTGTACGTTTTTATTGATGCTGAAACGTACAATTTAGACGTATTTCAATGTTTAAAACTTACAAATCACTACGTATTTTTAGCTTAAAAACTTAAAATATTTATGTATTTTTTCTATCATTAAACTATTTGTATCAATGCATTTTTTTTATCATTTTATCGATAAGCAATTTAGATTTTTAGACCCCTTAACCCTCTGGGGTCTGAGGGTGTTTTGGGGCCCCGGAGACCTTTTGACATGCCCTGACATTTGTGTTTTTTTTTTCCAGTATCTTAAAAAACATTAATGACTACAGTCTGATAACACTGTATTCAGCACAAACTGGGCTACAATAATATGTGAGCAGCATGAATGTACATGTTTGTGTTTTTGAGAAAACAACGTTTGTGTGTGGTTAATGAAAAACAAATTTTTAAGTCACTGAAATAAAGCCATAAAACACATACAGAATATTTCTTCACAAGATTTTGAGAATTGGATGTGGTAGACTAGAGTTTTTGCTACGAAATGATGTGAAAATCACCCTGTTTATGCGTTCACAGAAAACAATATATTAATTTAACATTTGAAAAACATGTTTTCTGATAGAATCCCCTTATGCGAGGGAGTGACAATGGCCATTAATATTTAGTGATTCACACTTTAGAGACAAAAGGCCTCCCATAATGGCCCATCAATATGAATTTGACTGAGGCAGGTAAGAAAGAGTGTGAGGAGTGTAAAATAATTAGGTTTTTTGATTATTTATAATCAAATAATATCAAATAATTTCTTGTATAATAAAAATATACACAGTGAAGGTTAAGGACACATGATTGAACATACTGATCTGAACATTGAGACTTGAACAGTAACACACCTTTGTGCCAAACATTTATAGACTCTAATATCATAGTGTTAACATTCATTCTACTTTTGTATCTTGTGGTTTTATATGTTATAAAACATTAAACAAACATCCTGGCATTGTGAGACATTTAGACAATGAAATGACATTTTGTTTTTAAAAGTTTCACTTGATTTCATACATGTAGTCAGGAATTATAGTTTGGGAAAAGTCTAACTAGTAAAATGTGTACAAGTTGTCACAATAACAACAGATTCAAGTAATCTTAAGATACTCATCAGAATGATACGCTCCACTGGATTTAGCTGCACGACGCATTGCGTTGTGAGGTAAATTCTGGGCTATTTCTCTTCTTCTAGCGCGTCTTCTTCCAGAAATAAAAAGTAGCCATGATGAACTTGTTTGTTTACGCGGAGGCAATGCGGGCGTTTGAAAATTTGAAAAGCGCGATCAGCTCATGGGCATGATCTCATTAGAGATAATGAGTTGAGACAGGAAAACTGGACATTGCGTTGGTTTCATACAGATTACTTTATCACAGAATATTTGTTTTGGACATGACTGACTTCATTTAAAAGTAGACATTTCAAGCTTTCTATACATACATTTCTCGTGTCTTTGAGGTATTCGCGGAGATTCATGTTTTATTTACGTGTCTGTGAAGAGAGGTGACAGAGATGGCAGAGAACGCACCTGTTTATTTTCTTTATTTTAGAAAAGCACATTATTTTGTTGTTATTATGACTATACACAAATAAGAGTAGACCCTTTCCAGTTTCAAACGATACCTTATTCTTATCTGTACGATCAAAAAATTACGGAGTATTTTTAGTTCTTTTCGCGGTCATCAAGAAAATACGAGACAGACCGCACCGGTGCGGGCTTCGACCCCAGGGGGTTAACCTACCCATTTTATAGCAAATATGCACTTATCATTTTATCAATCAGCGATTTAGATTTTTAGACCCCTTAACCTACACCCAAACCTAAACCCACCCATTTGATAGTAAATATAAAAATATATAAAACGTAACTGACCAAAATATGCAGGGAAATATCACCATTTTAGTAACAATATAGAATTAAAAAGATATTTTTACAGTCGCTAATCCCACTCCTACCTCTAAACCTAACCATAACTATTCCTGTACAGTATATAAAAAGACAGACAGAGATTGCAATCACAATAATTTATTTATTGCACAAGTATCAAATGAGGTACCAAAAGCAGTCCAAATGACGATGCATTGCAGCCGCCGTTCTCTCTAGCGGAATACGGTAGGTTTGTGTGAGGTGCAGAGCAGAATTTAAATTGTTAATCGCTGAAAATATTATCCAGATTATCCTGATCCACTCTGTGAAGGTGCGCATTTCTCTTTCAAACACACCTATCCAGAAACACGGCAAGTCACAATCTGTGATGAAGCGTTCGATTTTCCTGCCGTAAAATCTGTCGTTTCTTCAAGCGGCAACATTTGAATTTAAACGCTGCTGAGGATGGAGAGATGAAGAACGCTGAATAAAGGGTTTGAGTTTGGAACTGTTCCTCGCAATCGTATAGATTCTAAACATTTGGATTACAGTGCACTAATGAAATTGATTCCTTTTGTAATTATGTTGTGTTTCTGGTGTACTTCATGGTTCTATTTTCAGTCACAGCATGTCGGAGAAAATGCCTTTTGTGTCCCATCGCAAGCAAAGTAATGTTAAATATTACATGACAAGTAATAGTTAAACAATTGCAGAAATGTTATTCATTTTAAGGGTTTAAAGTGTAGTCTTGTTTAACATTATGTAGCTCTATTCTTATACACAAGCTGGCAGCAGAAATCACACAGAACAGAACGAAAGGTTATTTCATATTAAGTAAACTAGTGAACAATTTAATAATGCAGTTAAAAACAATGCTATTGATACGACAACTGAAAACAATAAAATTAATTCCGCGATTTCAATATTAATAAGGATTCATTTTTAGGTGTTGTCAATACGTCTTTGTATTGTACATAAAAATGCTGAAAATACATAAGTATTAGTACGTTTAGATGCTGTAAATATGTCAGTATTGTATGTTTTAGTGTCTGTAAAAACATAAGTAAATGTACGTTTTGTAGAACCACATTTTACATAAAATACATACGAATTATCATGAGGTCACGTTGTACATCACTGGGACTCATCATACAGGCACATGGCTTCTCCTACCATTGCTATGCTGATGACACACAACTCTATCTCTCATTTCAACCAGATGATCCAACGGTAGCTGCACGGATCTAAGGCTGGATGAAAGAACACTACAGCTCAATCTGGCATACACTGAGTTTCTTGTCTTCCCTGCCACTCCAACTCTACAGCATGATTTCACCTTTTTATTTAAATCACAGCAGTGTCCATCTGTGAAGGATGTAGTCTGTCAAACATACGCAGCTGTTAGCCAATCATAGCAGTGGGTGTTTATTTTCAAGTCTACAATCCCCCAAGCCTACAATCCCCAAGCCTATTCAAACGGAGTGTTTTTATGAAGGAGGTTAAAAACAGGACAAAAAATAGCCTATTACTTCTAAATTGTTTTTTGATGTAAAAATCATAACATTATAAGTGGACCTCAGAAAACGGCACAAAATAAAAAAACAGAGGCAGGTCATTAACAAATATTCTGTGATTATGTAATCCGTATGAAAGGTGCATTCCTCTCTAAAGGCTTGTCCACTGTACTATGGAGATAGCGAGTCAGCATCCACTTCACCTTTGCAGCCGACACACTGACTGGGAAAACACTAGTTTATTAATAAATAATTAAAATATCTCCTTGCTATTTTTCCCAACACATTACTACTTTGGGTGGTTCTTTGCAGCAAGCTTTATGCGTGTGATTGAGTGTGGAAAATTAACGCATTATTAATGGGGTTGTCTTATGCTGCATTCCAGACAACTCAAAATTTGGATTTTTCCTACCTCCTACTTGGAAATAATGTCTGGAACGACACATAAAGTTGGACATCTGACCTGTGAACTCAGGGCAGATCGATGAACCCCGACTTCAGTGAGACACATCATTTGACGTCACTACTTCCAACAAGCGGAGTGTGGAGCTACATTGTGTCAAACTTAAATATGTTTTTGCCATAATTGACACAAAAACACAAAATGCTCTCATTGTGTCATGGTGACATCATGAGGTCAATATGTTAAGGTGACGTGTTTGACTGGAACTCACCGAGGTTTGAACTGGGGCATTTAAACTCGGATCTTCCCACTTCCGATCTCGTCTGGAACGCACCATTACATTCAGGGTCTAGACTTTTAAGGCCTGTTTACACTTGGTCACTTCATGTGTTTTCTCTGATTGGATTGCTATCCGATCGTGAAAGGACTTTGTGTAAATGTCCTCCAAAATGCTTTCGATGGATTTTAATCCAATCACTCAAACCACTTCAGGAGGTGTTTTGGGATACATTCCAGACGAAACTGGACAAGTGTAAATGCATCTGGTTGTTGAAACCACATATGTAAATTTTACTCCTCCCAAAATGTAAAAAAAAAAAAAAAATGTGAGAATGTGTTATAGGCTATATGACGTTATACTCAGTTATGACTGCACTAATGCAACACGTATTGCCACATATGAGTAGCTGAGTATGTCCTTCAGCAAAGTGAGTTGCAGACGCTCAAAACAGTCATCTTCATTAAAAGTAGTGAGGCTAAATTATCTTAAGAGTGCTGATGCCGCACTCTCCTATTGCGGTCTTTGATTTCGAAATTGGCTGATAATGAATAAAATGCAGCACATATTTTTTGCTTTCGTTGACGTGAACTCTGTTAAATTTGCTTGAATTGAAGATCAGACTTATATCTGTTTTGCAGAGACACATTTATGTGGCCAAGTGTAAATGGAACCATTTTAACAAATCAGACAGATATCCGATCACTAAAAACACATTGAGTGACCAAGTGTAAACAGGCCCTTACATGTCAATTAATCACCTATAACAATAGGTGGCACCAAAAATACATGCAAAACAAGTGTGCCCCCCCCAGGACTGAAGCGACCCACTACTGAGTTATGCCATCAGTGCCCAGTGTTTCTTGATTGATGGGTGGCGGAGTGTGCAGTCAAAGAAACAACAACCATAGTATGTTTTTCTAATGCAAGACATTTATTTTGAAAGAGTGAAAGCTGTTGACACTTCTGTCAGACGTGCCAGAGAAAAAAGTGTTGTCCTGATTCAGTATTTGCAGTTAGTTAAGATGTTGTCTGCTTATTTGTCAGTGTCATTATTCTAAAGCCTCTCTCACCTCAGAAAAACAAACCTACCTGTCCTGTCAGCCGTTGTACTGTGCTCACTGCACATACTCAACAATTGCACACGTTAATGTGTGGCATTTGCTGTATATCACTTCATTATAAATGAAGCTTAAAGAAATTACAAGCATGCAATGTTGTAGTTAGGTTGGGGAAATTATGAAACTACCAAAAAGTACCAATAAATTACATAACAGATATGCAAGTAAAGATTTGCATGAAGGTATGATGTCCATTCTATTAACCAGGAGCAGTTTCCCTATGTTTCATTAACAGTTCATGCTAGTATTGTGTCAAGACAAGATTTGGTTTTATTTTGGTCTTTTTCCCAGAAGGTACATCTTGAAAAAGGGGGTTGTCTTATTTTCGGAACAATATGATATACAGTCATGTGAAAAAGTTAGGACACCCTATTGAATTCCACGGTTTTCCGTATCAGGACAAAAAAAAAAAAAAAAATCTAGTCCTTCGCAGGTCTTAAAATTTGGAAATAAAACCCTCAGATGAACAAAAACACAGGACATATCACACTGTGTCATTATTTATTTAGTAAAAATAAAGCCAAAATGGAAAAGCCATGGGTGACAAAGTTAGGTCACCCTTACTGTTAACATAGAAATTAAGAGGGTAAGTAACAGTCAGGCACTGCAAATCAAATGCCTTTGATTAACTGATCATCAGCAAGTGTGAGCACCTCTATAAAAGCAGAAGTTTTCGCAGTTTGCTGGTCTGGGGCCTTCGGGTGTGTGTTAACACAATGCCAAGGAGATAAGGCATCAGCAATGATCTTAGAGAAGCAATTGTTGCTGCCATCAACCTGGGAAGACTACTATGGCCATTTCCAAACAATGTGAAGTCTATCATTCTACAGTGAGGAAGTTTATTCACAAGTGGAAGACATTCAAGACAGTCACCAATCCTCCCAGGAGTGGACGTCCCAGCAAACTGACCCCAAGATCATACTGTGCAATGCTCAGAGAAATGGCAGACAACCCAAGAACTACACCGCAGATTCTACAGGCCTCAGTTAACAAGTTAAATGATAAAGTTCATGACAGTACAATTATAAAAGGACGGGACAAGTATGGCACGTATGGAAGAGTTGCCAGAAGAAAGCTGCTTCTCTCTAAAAAAAAAAAAAAAAAAAAAAAAAAAATGGAAGCACGGTTTATGTTTGCAAAGTTGCATCTGAACAAACCATAAGACTTCTAGAAGAATGTCCTTTGAACAGACGAGACCAAAGTGGAGATGCCATTACAAGAATGCACAGCACCAATGCGCAGAAAGCCAAAAGACACACTATAAACAAATATCCATACTAAAATCAAGCACACAAGGTGGAGGGCTGATGATTTTGGACTTGTTTTGTAGCCACAGGACCTGGGCACCTCACAGTCATTGAATCGACCATGAACTCCTCTGTATACCAAAGTATTCTCGAGTCAAATGTGAGGCCATCCGTCCAACAGCTTGGCCAAGATTGGGTCATGCTGCAGGACAATGATCCCAAGCATACCAGCAAATCTACAACAGAACGGTTGAAATTAAAAGAATCAAGGTGTTGAAACAGTCCAGTCAAAGTCCAGACCTCATCCTGACTGAGATGCTGTGGTGAGAGCTGTGCATAAACAAATGTCCACAATCCTCAGTAAACTGGAGCAACGCTGTAATGAGGAGTGGGCCAAATTTCCTACAGAATGATGTGAGAGACTGATAATGTCATACAGAAAACGATTACTTCAAGTTTTTGCTGCTAAAATTGGATCTACATGCAAGTGAACCTTAGGGTGCCCTAACTTTGTCACACATGGCTTTTCCATCTTGGCTTTATTTTTGTTAAATAAATAATGATACCGTGTGATATGTCGTGATGTTGTTCATCCAAGGTTTTATTTTCCAAATTTTAAGTCAAGTCAAGTCACCTTTATTTATATAGCGCTTTTAACAATACAGATTGCGTCAAAGCACTTAACAGTATCAAATTGGAGGATAGTGTCAGTAATGTATAATAATAAGATTAAACACTCAATTTTCAGTTAAGGGCATTTCATTATTGAATTCAGAGATGTCATTGTCTAGCTCAGTTTAGTTTAAATAGTATCTGTGCAATCAAATTGACGATAATCGCTAGAAATTAATTGTCCCCAACTGAGCAAGCCAGAGGCGACAGTGGCAAGGAACCAAAACTCCCTCTGCGACAGAATGGAGAAAAAAAACCTTGGGAGAAACCAGGCTCAGTCGGGGGACCAGTTCTCCTCTGGCCAGGATATTATTGTTTATTTATTGTTTACTTATTGTTTTAATAAAAATTTTAAATATATTATATTTCTATTTTTATATTGTTGCAAGAGCTGCCTTATATTGTTTAAGACCTGCCAAGGACCACATCATTTTTTTTTTATTATGTCCTTATGCAGAAAACCATGGAATTCAATAGGGTGTCCTAAATTTTTCACAGGACTGTATATATATCTATATCTATATATATATCTATATATATATCTATATCTATATATATATATATATATATATATTAGTGCTGTCAATCGATTAAAAAAACTTAACTAATTTTTCTAACTCGCATATTTTTCTGAAATTAATTGCGATTAATCCCACCTAACATTTAAAGTTTTTAAATATACTTTTATATATACTGCAATAATTTCACATTCAATCTTCAAATTAATGTACAAACAACATAAAGACAGTATATTTTTAATATATGTTTAATGGCATCTTCATTTTTATCACTGATCACTGATTACAATTAATACTGATTTCCTTATAAAAATGTTTCACCCTAATATTTAACCATTGACTATAGCCATTCAACTATACATTACAATTACAAGCTAACAATTATAACATTTATTAGACTTTAAAAATAACTTCTAATTTAAGTGAACTTAAAACAATCTTCATATAAACCCATTATAATAAATGTCATATTTATCTGCTTGTGCCACTCAGCAGAAATATACAGAAATTGAATAAAGTTATAAAACACTAAATTCTAAACTAAATACAGATGAATCCTTAAAACTATAAAAGTTATTGACTTCCTCTTTTTTTCTTTTGTTCTTGATGAACAGACATCACAACAGCTGTTATCAGGTTGTTTTTGGCTGCTATTTCTTTAAGAGCTGTCGCTGCTGAACATGATGCGGATCTGACATGCATCGTATTTTCTCTCTACCTTTTCTGACCCATTTCAGGTCGGACCCATTTCAGTCTCTTCTAATGAGCTGACGAGTTGAATCGAATGTGTTAAATGAGGGAGACAGTGCTAGGATGCTCCAGGACAGTTTTGAAAACCATTTCAGACACATGCTCTTAATGTAACTCATATATAACATATTACATGCATGCACAGTTTTATGGCAGCTTTAATCGCCTTTTTGGTAAGTTCATGACTTAACTGATCACGACATTGCATGCTCGTAGATTCTTTCGCGATTTGATATGAAATGATACAGGCTATGCGCGCGCCGGCACCTTTGTGCGTGTATTGAAGAGCATGCGCTGCGAGCACAGTACAGTTTCCGCGCTCGTTTGACTCGCGCCTGCCGCTGAAGTGAAGTTGAAGCACACGTCTGAAACGTCCCCTGTTTGATGTGCTCGTAAAGACATTCTGCGACTGAATAAATGCACTTCTTGTCAAGAAAAAAAGAGACAGAATTAGCAGTTATGAGTGGGGTGGCCAACCCTAGGCCCCGCCCCTGCGTTAACGGCGTTAAATAATTTTAACGCGTTAATCTGAAAAAATTAATCGCCTGCGTTAACGCGCTAATTTTGACTAATATATATATATATATATATATATATATATATATATATATATATATATATATATACACACACACACACACACACACACAGTGCCCTCCATAAGTATTGGAACATGTAACAAAATTGCTCTAGCATGTGGAGTCAAGACGTCATAAAATATGATCAAAGATGAATGAGACAAAACTACAGAATGTCACATTTTATTATTAGCTGTTTCAACACATACGTGTTTTACCAAATAAAAAGAACAGCACTTTTAGAATTCATCCCACTCATTGATGTGAGCATAAGTATTGGGACAGTTGAACATAAGGCAGATATAAAAGATTAAAAGCTATTACTTAGTTGCAGATCCCTTGCGCACAATCACAGCAGTGAGTCTGTGACCCATAGACATCACCAGACTCTTGGTCTCATCCTTTGAAATACTTTTCCCAGCCTTTAATGCAGCCAATTCCAACTGTTGCTTGTTTTGGGGAGTTTCTGCCTTCACTCTCCTCTTCAGCTGGTGAAATTCATGTTCAATTGGATTTAAATGGGAGATTGCCCAAGTCAATCTAAGACTTTCCATTTCTTTGCCCTGATAAACTCCTTGACTGAACTGGCAGGGTATTTTGGGTCATTGTCCTGATCCAATATGAAGTGCTTCCCAATGAATTGCATTTTCTTGAATATTGGTGGGCAAGATGGTTTTGTACCCTTTCAAATTCATTCTGCTACTGTCATCATACATTGTCATCATTAAAATTGAGAGGGTCTGTTCCAGAGACAGCCATGCATGCCCATGCCATGACACCACCTCCACCATGCTTTACAGATGAGACTGTATACTTGGGATCATTTGCACTTCACTTTTTCTCCACATTTTTGCTTTCCCATCACTCATCTTTTCACATCACTCATCGGTCCATAAACTCAGTTCTAAAACTCTACTGGCTCACCTTTGTGCTTTTTTGCAAACTCGAATCTTGTCTTTCTGTTTTTGGTGCTGGTCAGAGGTTTGCATCTTGCTGTGTAGCATCTGTAATTCTGTGTCAAAGTCTCCTGAGGACAGTAGATTGTCAGTGCATCACCCCAGCTTTCTGGAGGTTGTTGGTGATTTTTACAGACACAGCTTTTATGATTTGTCTGTCATCAACTACTGTTATTTTTCTCAGCCGATCAGGTCGTTGTTGGTTGCTGGTGTCGCTGGTGGTTTACAGACACTTGATTTCTCCAAGCCCTTTGTTTTAGCTATAGCTCTAATTTAGTTAGTCCATTTCTTTTATCAACCAAATTGCTTGCTTTCCTCTCAAAGTCATCTCCATCGTCTTCATCCTGGTTTGTGTGTCGTCATCATCGAATGCAAGACTCAGAATGCAGAAGTAATGGATATAACTGATACGACATATTCCCTGCTTTTAATAACTAAATAATTAATGCAACAGGACACAGCTGATCACTTAGAAAGACCTGTGAGGCAACTGTTCCAATACTTATGCTCACATCAGATAGGGGGATGAAACTCTAAAAGTGCTGAACTTCTTAGCTGGTAAAACATCTGTGTGTTGAATCACCCAATAATAAAATGTGACATTCTGTAGTTTTGTCTCATATTCATCTTTTAATCATATTTGTAAATGTCTTGACTCCACAGCCAACAGAGCAAATTTGTCTTTACTGTTCCAATACTTTGAGGCCACTGTACATTTCATATAGTAAAAATCACAGGAAGAGTGCCGTTTTTTCTTAAAAATAAGCATGATTACAAATGTGATATTGATTTTATACAACTGTTCAAAAAACAGTAAGTTAATATTAAGAGACTTAGGTTTTAGACACCATGTTGCCTGTTTTTGCTCCAACAAAAAATAATTCCAAACAGCTAGCGCTGTTTTACATCTCTGAGCAACATGACGGTGTTTCTTAGTCTTAGTCAAATTTATTATCCCCGAAGGGCAATTTGTTTCATTCCTAAATGAATCAACAGTTTAAATATTTCTGTTCAGTCGCAATGACTCACTTGTTAACAGTGATTTTCTGCCACCTACTGGCGATTTTAATTTCACATTTAAAGTATCTTTTCATTTTTAAAATAATTTCAAATATCAGTATTCAATGTTTTATGTTTAAAATATTTTTTAAAAAAAAATGCATTTGTAACTGCAGGTTAAAGTACTCCATGTCCCTCTGAGCTCCATTAAACAGTGTGCAAACACATCTAAATGCCACTTCAGATGCAACTTCTGCAAAAGATCAATTTTTTTGATACTGGTTTCATTTGTTTGGTAACAGGCTAAATGTCTTATTCTAATTGACTTATTAAATGTAACAATTTGACTCAAAAGATGCACACTTTTAGAAAAAAAATGACTTCATTAAAGTTAAATTGCCCATAAAAGGTAAAAATCAATTTAAACTTATATGAAAAAATTAATTTCTATCACTGATGTGAACGGACCACACAGAGTATGAATATCATCAAAAACTGCAGCTGTCCATAGTAGTCAGATATCAGCAAAATAACATATTCGGCAAAATATCGTCTAATTATTGTTATCGAAAAAAATGCCAAAAAATATCGAGATATTTTTTTTCAATATCGCACACCCCTACAATGAACATTATTTGCCATTTGAAAATAGTTTTGGCTATTTGTCCTGCAGTCCGCCATACTCATTAGGTCTACACAGTATCAGTCATCAGCAACATGGCAAACGATCATATAGCTATATATAGTATGCATATGATATAATATGAAGCGTCCATAACTATCATGTCTTTAACACGTTATTACGGCTGTTCGGAGCAAAGAAGGGAGATGAGCTGATCATTATTAGAATGGAAATAATTTGCACAGAAAGTGTCTACTTTTATGTTATTAATTTAACATTAGAAATGCTAGGGATGTGACACAGTACTGAAGCATCATGACTTCATAAATCTAGCCCTTGTAAATCCATAAATCTTTGCTATTAGGACAAAGTGAGTGTATTTATTTTTCTTTTTACAAAATGCTTACTGTTGGCATAATTAAAAAAAAACTGGGTGGCCTTTGATCTCTCTTTTGCAAACATGAAATATAGTTTGATGAAAATGTAATTTTACTATCAGTGTATAGTATTTGTGGTATTTCCTTCAAAATTCTATCAAAACACATTAATGCTGTAAAATACAGACCTAAATGCAGAACTTAAATAGGGTTTTGTTCTTTTCGTAAAAACATTTTTTCACGGTAAGGTTGACATTTGCATTGAATTGCTCCTACATTTTCTTCTTGGGACATAACATTCCCATGAACATTTAGAAAACACCTCAACTAATATAGTGAAAAATGCCAAAAACTGATTTGTGAGAACATCTGAAGTGGTCTTCATATAAATTGCTACATCAGCTAATTGTGTAAGGATTAGATTTACAGGTACAGTTAGGATTTAGCAAATCATCAACTATTGCTAACTGAAAAATAAACCAACATGTGTGTATATGTTTTTTTGAAGGCAGTGTGGCTTCACACCTTTTTGATGCTGCTGGCATATTGTTTCATGGCGATCTTCTCCACTGTGCTCTCAAAACCAAAGAAAGATTTGATGTCCAGACTGGCAGATTGTTCAAAACATGTCCATTCTTCATTTTCTGGGTGAACCTACATTGGACAACAGGTCACATGCCAAATGTGTTAAATTGTCAATAAAAGAGTAGTATAAAAATAATGTTGTCAGTATTCCATATTACTATATCAGTTGTTATACTACTCTTGTATAGTATAGAGTAGTATAACAACTGATGTTGAAGTAAGAGATACTGACTACACTATTTGAACAACCAGATAAGATCTGAACAAAGGAACACACTGGACATTTAAGTTAAAATTTGAAAAGCAAATAAGAATTGTACGACTTGTATGCACTGCGAACAAAACCGCATGCATTTCATTAGCAACATTTTGGTCACTGGCTAACCTTCCAGGGAAGCAGAGGTAGTAATATTGTACCTCAGACCTTCTCCTCTGTAACACTACAATAAATAGAATTGGTAGCACTTCATTTTACAGTCCTGTTCCTCATGTACATACTATGTACTTATTATAGTAATTACAATAACTGGGTAATAACTAGGTACTAACACTGAACCTACCCCTAAACCTAACCCTACCCATGTCGTTACCTTATATTACCAGTATTTTCTTAGGTAAGTACACTGTAAGTATTTTGTAATTACATGTAAGTACACGTACCGTAAAAAAGTGCAAGCATAGAATCTTCAGAGGAGACCTTAGAGGATCTGAACCCATTAACTCTCTCATCATTTACTCAGGCACGATGCATATAGCTACTTTACTTCAGCATTGCACAGTATTACCTGAATAATCTCTAAAAACAGTCACTAGGAGTTCTATAGAAATGTAGATACTTACTCCAGCATTTTTGCCCAGATACAGTAAAAAGGTGAGAACAAATCATGGTGGCACTGATCCAAAATACTGATTTTAAAAATCAAAACTTAAAGCTGTATGGAACAGTCTAGAGTCCCCCAACCTTTTCTATTTTCAAAAATCTTTGTATTCTTGTGTTATTACTTTTCAATTCCTTGTTACTATGTTTTAAACAAAATAAATTCAAGATAGATTTAACCCTTTAGTGTTCTTTTTTGGAATCATACTTTGCAAAATTGTCACTGCAAACATGTTTTAAACTTAAAAGTACTCACTCAGCTCAATTATACATTAGCTTTAAAAAAAATAAGCAGACATCAACCTGCCATACCAAACAAGACCACAGGAAGATGCCAAATGACTGCATGTAACTACTATATGAATCGATTCAGAATTACTAACACACCAAAATACAAAAGAAAAATAAAAACATTCTGAATGCGTGGAAACTCAGCGATCTAAAGGCAGATCAACGTCATCAGTGAACAGCTCCTCTGTCACAACAAGCAATCATGTCTACGTTAGGAGCGTCTGATGCCCATATGTACATAAACACCACTGGTTCTCTCAAACTTCTCCAAAACACGCTTCTTTGGTGAGCATCTGTTATGCAGTCCCTCCAGGATTTTGCAATTCTGCGATCGCTGAATTTATCGCAAAATCAAGCAAACTCCACAATTTTCGCAAGAGCTCGCAAATTTTCGTAATTGCCACAGATTTTCCGCAAATTTTGGGCTTAGACGCGTCTTGTGATGTCATCGCAATGCGCATTCAGTCCAAGAAAGGTTGTTTCTCAGTTCCAAAAATGGAATAAACAGCCTTGTGTTCTCATCATGACTGATTTACAAGAGATACACTGGACAAACGAACCAAAAGTGGAACGAATCCACGCTACTCGTTTGGGCTACGCAGTGCAGACCGTTTATCTGCTGGAGCCACGGGCTGATCTCGATCACCGTTATACACAGCGCTGGGAGATATAGTGAAGAAAGTAGTCAAATTCGCCGCAGAATCAGTAATATCTCAGTCAAATCTTGTGAGAAGCATTCAAATTCGACACAGAATTCTATTAACGCTACAGATATCAGAACAAACGCCACTAATGTAGAAACGAGGAAAAACATTGTTCAATAAACACAACATTCACCATGGATTTCACATAGTAAAACTACAGAAACAACTTGTGGCAGAAATGGTCTAATGTTTTCAAGTGTTTTTAAATGCTTCACACAACTTTTCCCAGCACTTCAAAGCTTTAAGTATTACCGAATTTTAAAGTTATTTTTAATGTGATGACATTATTTGTTCATCCTTCATAGGTTTCTCTCATTTATAAAACTTAAAAGTTTCATTATGTAGGAAGCAAACACTTATTTAAAAATAAAAAAGACATTAAATTATCATTAGTAGATGGCTGCAGAGAAGTACTTATAGGCTTAATAGCCATTTCCACTC
>JAFVLL020002365.1:0-24950 GCA_021397915.2 Tor tambroides | reverse complement strand
CCTGAGACGTTTTCATGATTTCAATTAATTAGACATGATTTTTGATTAATAAAATTTAATTTGTCTTAATTTAATTTTATATCAAATTAAAATGGAAAAAAATGGAATTTGGAGAAAAAAAACTACATAAAGTAAGACCTTTGAATTTCTGTGTGTATCTGATAATAGTTTTTGTTGTTGTTCCTTAGGTCTTTCATTCTTTCATTGCTGAAGAGGAAGTAATTCCTCCTCTGTGTCACTGTCATTAACTTTAAACCTGTAATGGCCAAAAATATTTGCCATTAAGCAAAATTTAAAATAAAAATGAGTTCTAAATTGCTTTGCGTTCTCAGCTGCACAATGGCTTTAACCACCATAGACCAGTTTTGCTTCAAACGTTACAGAACTGCTCTGTCTTTAAGCTTGTGACTGAAATACACATTTGGAATTTAAAGTGCACAAAGATCCTTGCTATGTCATTCACGATTAGATCAAATCATCGTGATCAGATGATTATGTACTAATCGCAACAGGCTTTACTGCAGACAAGCTACACCACTTACTCTGAACCTTTTCCAAAGCCTCAGCATGTTAACCTACAATGGCTGTATGTAACCAGCACACAGGCGCACACGTACAAAGGTTTGAGCCGTGGTCCCCGGTAATGACACAAGCCCATGTGGATGCTGTGGGGTCTGGAATCTCCCCGTTTCATCTCTCTGCTCTCATCTCTCCAGCACATCTGAGTCAGTCTACTGATGTTTGCTCCTGCAGTGGAGATGACATTTGTTTGAGAACTGCTGCCACCTTATCAGGCAGACAAGAGTGACTAACATGTTGCTCTGCATAATACTGAAGCTGTCAATATATTTGGTTTACTGACATGTGCTGTGTTTCAAAACCTAGTAAACTGACTATGTAGGCAGCTGCCTTTTAAGGGAACATCCTAACTGTCATGGAGTCTTATAAGTGACCATTTAGAATGCTGTATGTAGGTTGTAACTACATATGAACTACACAAATAGCATTTTGCACAGAACTCGATATAATTGATTTCAATAGAGTTTGATTTTAGCATGTTGCTAAGCTAACAGCAATACTGCTTAAATATGCATAGTACACAGTTGGGTAAAATAATACTTTTTATTATGCTAAGCAGTTTTTATTAATACTTTTTGGTGTTAAAATTTAACTTTGTATTATTTACAGTTAACATTCCTATCATTTCCTCAGACATCTTGCTTGTACATTACCATTCCAGAGTTTGGGGTCAGTAAGATTTTATTTATTTGCTTGTTTGTTTGAAAGAAATTAATACAAGGATGCAATAAATTAATCAAAAATGACAGTAAAGCATTTATAATGTTACACAAGATTTCAGACAAATGCTATTTTGTGAACTTTCTATTCATCACAGCATCCTGAAAAAAAAGTATTATGGTTTCCACAAAAATATTAAGTGGCACAACTGTTTTCAACATCAGTAACAATAAGAAATGTTTCTTGAGCAGCAAATCAAGGTAACACTTTATTTTTTAAGGTGCCCTTGTTACACATCTTACATGTACTTACTATTATAATAACAATAATTTATGCATAATTACGTGCAAGTAAGCCAAAGCCAAACGCTAATCCTGACCATATAGTGAGTACATGTAGTTAATTAATATTACTACTTAAATATATAATTACACTGTAACAAGGACACCTTAAAATAAAGTGTAACCCAAATCAGCATATTAGAATGATTTCTGAAGGATCATGTGACATTGAAGACTGAAGAGTAATGGCTCCTGAAAAAATGAACGTTGTCATCACAGGTATAAATTACATTTTGAAATATATTAAAGTAGAAAGTACTTATTTTAAATTGTAATAATATTTCATCATATGTGACCCATGACAACAAAACCAGTCATAAGGGTCAATTTTTTGAAATTGGCATTTATGCATCATCTGAAAGCTGAATAAATACGCTTTCCATTGATGTACTGTATGGTTTGGTAGGATAGGACAGTATTTGACTGAGATACAACTATTTGAAAATCTGGAATCTGAGGGTGCAAAAAAAATCTAAATACTGAGAAAATCACCTTTAAGTTGTCCAAATTAAGTTCTTAGCAGTGCATATTACTAATCAAAAATTAAGTTTTGATATATTTATGGTAGGAAATTTTCAAAATATCTTTATGGAACGTGATCTTTACTTAATATCCTAATGATTTTTGGCATAAAAGAAAAATCAATAATTTTGACCCAAACAATGTATTGTTGGCTGTTGCTACAAATATACCCGTGCGACTTAAGACTTTGTGGTCCAGGGTCACATATTACTGTTTTTACTGTGTTTTTAGTCAAATAAATACAGCCTTGGTGGACATAAATGAGTTATTTTAGGTAGCAGCGTAAGTTACAGTAAAAGCCTTGTTTTTCTTGATTATGTATTATGTAGTATATGGGCTAGGAGACTCATCATACAGTTTTCAGGTTCCAGCTTGTAAATGTTCATTTTAGTGCCTCATACGTATCTCATACAACAATTATGAAGTATTGATGTGTTCACTGATTGTCTAGTTTGCACATAGTCTTTCAGCATGATGCAGTAATACACAGCTGTTTGGAGCAGGTATAGCAATGATTGCTCAAGCTTTGTTTGAGGCAGTTCTGTTGTCTCTTGGTTCACCACATTTAGTCTGCCATGATCAGAAATTCCATTTACCCTCCGACACTTCTGGAAACCTTGTTTTTTCCCCAGAGCGCCTCTGCCAGTCACAAAATCTCTTTAGCTTTCCACAGTGATGACCGGTTCAGAGGACAAAACCACAGCACCTGCCCCCTCCTTTACACACACACACACACACACACACACACACACACGCTAATATAGGAAAGCCTCACCGTGAGCATTGATTTTCAGTCTTCAGTCGTCACTGCTGTGGTAGAAACGGCGCCAGGTTGTTATCGACATATGTATGTTAAGATTACATGTTTGTGGATGTATGGGGAAGTTATTAGTTATCAGCATGATGATAAAACTCATTATGCAGTTCTACTCAAGTATTTAAATACCTTGTAGATTTGAGTTTTTCTTAACTATTTATACAAATGAATATAGGAATCTTTTTTTTTTTTTAGTATTTTATTCCTACTGGCACAAAATGTAAAATCTTACACATAAATCTAAATATAATGAGAGAGAGAAACATTTTATTTTTTTATTTTATTTTATTTTCACCCAAAAACGAAATTTCTGTCATTAATAATTCACCCTCATGTTGTTCTAAACCCGTAAGACCTTTGTTCCTCTTTGGAACACAAATTAAGATATTTTTGATGAAATCCGAGAGCTTTCTGACCCTCCATAGACAGCAAGGCAACTGACATGTTCGAGGCCCAGAAAGGTAGTAAAGACATTGTTAAAATAGTCCATGTGACATCTGTGGTTCAACCGTAATTTTATGAAGCTACAAGAATATCTTAATTTGTGTTCTGAAGATGAACTTAGGTCTTATGGGTTTGAAAAGACTTGAGGGTGAGTAATGCCAGAATTTTCATTTTTGGATAAAGTATTGCTTTAAATGTGGATATGACAACTTATGAGCACAAATGTATATATTTCAGTTTTCCAGTGTTTTAAACTGATAAACAGTGAGTGGTAGCAGTCCGTTGGAATAAAAATAATTGCACAGGTTGTTCTCTTTCGACAGATAATGATCTTCCCTTGAGGCTGCGATTGTGAGAATCTTTTCTCCTCCCTGTGAAATATGCTCATGCGACGATAATGATGGTTTGTTGATTGAAGCTCCCCAAGAGAAAGCTGCATGATAGTGCTGGAATATTGCACGAATGGAATAGCGTTCTTGCCTGCACAGCACCTTTATAGATATAAAGAATCAAAGGTTACCAGAACAGTTTGTATTGTTATGCAACCAGATTGCATCACAGCAAAATTGGCCTTTTGTTTTCCTTTTTTTTTCTCATTAACTTTTATTTATGAGAGGCCTGTGGCCTGCGACAGGGATTATCTTTTTTTCACAGCAAGAGTCCAGATCAAGGGATAACCTATTTGCAAGTCTATATGCTGCATTACAGCAGGAGATGAATTGCTTTGGAGATATGGGGCTTTACCCAGGGTGCTGAGCAAGGCTGCGCTTGGAACAAATATTGTGAATGTCTATTGACCGTGCAGGACAAAATGTGAAAGAGAAGGATGTGAATTTACGATTGGGACTTTTATTTATAGTGTTCAGCATAGTTGGTTTTCTGCTAATGAATATTTCTGATGGAAGGCACTTTGCTTATAAACAGATGTAATGATTGATTTAATTAAATTGGAAACTGTATATTTTCTTCTATTTTAGATTGTGGCTGGCTGATTCTTAAACTGGCATTTTAAAGATACTGAAGTAACGGTTCACCCAAAAATAAAAATTTACTAAGAATTTATTCATCCTCAGACCATGCAAGATGTAGATGAGTTTGTTTCTTCATCAGAACAGATTTTGAGATATTTAGCATTACATCACTTGCTCACCAATTGATCCTCTGGAGTGAAGAAGGAGAGTCCAAACAGCTGATAAAAGCGACTCAATAATCCACAAGTGAACTAAAGTTGTCTCAGTTTAAAAGCTATCTTATCTGAATCAGGAGAGGGATATGCACCGATCAAGCACCATTTACAAGTGAACACAGTCCAAAACAGTTCTAATCAAATATGTTGGTGGATTTTGATGTGAGAGGACAACAGGGGATGGACTTTTCACTATGGGTTATGGACTCATATTTTGGCCAGAAGTGATAGTTGAAAGTTAAAACACCTTAATGATGGATTTGACAGATGTAGAGGTTTTTACTTCACAAGATGTTAATTGATGGACTGGAGTCATATGGATTACTTGTGGATTACTGTGATGTTTTTATCAGCTGTTTGGACTCTCATTCTGACGGCACCCATTCACTGCAGAGGATCTATTGGTGAGCAAGTGATGTAATGCTAAATTTCTCCAAATCTGTTCAAATTAAAATAAACTCAAAAATATCTTGAATGGCCTGAGGGTAGGTAAATTTTTGTTTTTGGGTGAACTGTTCCTAAAGATACCTGTGGTTGATCTGTGATTTGAAAAAATAAAGAATTGAAGAATTGGCTTCATTTCAGATCATGAGTTGGAGTTTGATTCAAATTGGCCGCAGCACACAGGATGTTCATTTGGAATGACATGAAAAGGCATTTACGAAATTGCAATCAAGCTATTTTAAACAGTCACACAGTCACTACTTGTTAGACATTTTTTTTATATTGTACTTCAGTGTAATTTAATACTGTTGAAACAATAAACACAGCCAGCAATACTAATTTTAATTTTGACATACAGCATCAGACTGTTTTAGGTAACTAATATAAAATAAACATATTAAGGCAAGTAAAAAAAAAAAAAAGGACATCAAAATTCTTAATCTAGTAGTTGATTTCTTGATGTTAATAGTTTTTAAAATAATAAAATATTTATATTTAAAATATAAAAATGTGATGCTCTAAGACAACATTTTATGGGAATATTTGTGCTAAAAACATGCTAAGAAATAGTTATATATATATATATATATATATATATACAGTATCTCACAGAAGTGAGTACACCCCTCACATTTTTGTAAATATTTTATTATATCTTTTCATGTGACAACACTGAAGAAATGTCACTTTGCTACAATGTAGTGAGTAGTGCGTGTACAGCTTGTATAACAGTGTAAATTTGCTGTCCCCTCAAAATAACTCAACACGCAGCCATTAATGTCTAAACCGCTGGCCACAAAAGTGAGTACACCCCTAAGTGAAAATGTCCAAATTGGGCCCAATTAGCCATTTTCTCTCCCCGGTGTAATGTGACTCGTTAGTGTTACAGGGTCTCAGGTGTGAATGGGGAGCAGGTGTGTTAAATTTGGTGTTATCACTCTCACTCTCTCATACTGGTCACTGGAAGTTCAACTCTCTGGGGATCTGAAAAAAAGAACTGTTGCACTACATAAAGATGGCGTAGGCTATAAGAAGATTGCCAAGACCCTGAAAGAAGACCATACAGCGGTTTAAAAGGACAGGTTCCACTCAGAACAGGCCTCACCATGGTCGACCAAAGAAGTTGAGTGCACATACTCAGCGTCATATCCAGAGGTTGTGTTTGGGAAATAGATGTATGAGTGCTGCCAGCATTGCTGCAGAGGTTGAAGGGGTGGGGGGTCAGCCTGTCAGTGCTCAGACCATACGCCGCACACTGCATCAAATTGGTCTGCATGGCTGTCGTGCCAGAAGGAAGCCTCTTCTAAAGATGATGCACAAGAAAGCCCGCAAACAGTTTGCTGAAGACAAGCAGGCTAAGGACACGGCCCTGGAACCTGTCCTGTGGTCTGATGAGACCAGGATAACTTATTTGGTTCAGATGGTGTCAAGCGTGTGTGTGGCAACCAGGTGTGAGAGTACAAAGACAAGTGTGTCTTGCCTACAGTCAAGCAGTGTGGTGGGAGTGTCATGGTCTGGGGCTGCATGAGTGCTGCACCCGGCACTGGGAGCTACAGTTCATTGAGGGAACCATGAATGTCAACATGTACTGTGACATACTGAAGCAGAGCATGGCCGCAGGGCAGTATTCCAACATGATAACGACCCCAAACACACCTCCAAGACGACCACTGTCTTGCTAAAGAAGCTGAAGGTAAAGGTGATGGACTGGCCAAGCATGTCTCCTGACCTAAACCCTATTGAGCATCTGTGGGGCATCCTCAAACGGAAGGTGGAGGAGCGCAAGGTCTCTAACATCCGCCAGCTCCGTGATGTGGAAATGCATGGAGGAGTGGAAGAGGACTCCATTGGCAACCTGTGAAGCTCTGGTGAACTCCATGCCCAGAGGTTAAGGCAGTGCTGGAAAATAATGGTGGCCACACAAAAAATTGACACTTTGGGCCCAATTAGGACATTTTCACTTAGAATTGTACTCACTTTGTGACGCGGTTTAGACAATGTGGCTGTGTGTTGACTTATTTTGAGGGGACAGCAAATTTACTCTGTTATACAAGCTGTACACTCACTACTTTACATTGTAGCAAAGTGTCATTTCTTCAGTGTTGTCACATGAAAAGATATAATAAAATATTTACAAAAATGTGAGGGGTGTACTCACTTCTGAGAGATACTGTATATGTGACCCTGGACCACAAAACCAGTCTTAAGTCGCTGGGGTATATTTGTAGCAATAGCCAAAAATACATTGTATGGGTATTAGGATATTAAGTAAAGATCATGTTCCATGAAGATATTTTGTAAATTTCTTACTGTAAGTAAATCAAAACATAATTTCTGATTAGTAATATGCATTGCTCAGAACTTCATTTGGACAACTTTAAAGGCGATTTTCTCAGTATTTTGATTTTTTTGTGCCCTCAGATTCCAGATTTTCAAATAGCTATATCTCAGCCAAATATTGTCCTATCCTAACAAACCATACTTCAATGGAAATCTTATTTATTCAGCTTCCAGATGATGTATAAATCTCGATTTTGAAAAATTGACACTTATGACTGGTTTCATGGTCCAGGGTCACATATACCTGTGTGTATATATATATATATATATATATGCTGTGATTTTAGACCTCAATTTAAGAAAAATTCTCTTAATTTTAGTGTTCATTATGTTTATTTAACACAGTATGAGTTTTTAACAGTTGTTGGAGCCCTTTGATCAGATTGTTGGCAACCGTCTTCAATATGGTGACATACTGTTTGTAAGAAAACTCCTCTCTTTTCCCTCTAAGGACAGATTTTATCTGTGAAATCCAGCAGAGCAAAGTGGCCTGTGGGAGCTTTTAATATTTTAGAGATGAGGTTTAATGACACCATAGGGCTGGGGAGGAGAAGACATGTTCAGTAAAGACCAGTGAGACTCTGCTTTGAGCCTGTTGTCATCTTCCTCTGGGGAAACTTCTGTTAATTTTTTTCTGCTCTATTTCTCCCACAAATCAATTAAGTGCATATGCATTCCACATTGAGCTCGTGCATATACATGTCTTTAATATGAATCTAGATTATGTGCGCTGGATGTGTGTGTAGGCAGTGCCATTAGGTACACTGTAGAACATGATTTCATGCTAAACCTCAAATATTACAGTCTGAGGCAGAAGGGGCATGTGGATTTTGAATACATCTTTCAAAAAAAGACATGTATTTACATATATACTGTATTTACATTGTAATTATGTACCAATCTGTCTTTCTGTCTGTTTGTATGGGTACATTATTTTTAAGTTTATTAATTATATTTATTTTAAGGTGTCGTTGTTATAGTGTAGTTCTACATTTAAGTACTGAGTAATATTAATTAACTACATGTACTTACTATATGGTTAGGGTTAGGATTAGGGTTTGGTTTAGGATTACTTGCATGTAATTATGCATAATTTTTTGTTATTATAATAGTAAGTACATGTAACTTGTAACAAGGACACCTTAAAATAAAGTGTTACCTTTATATTATATTATTACCTTTATATTATATTTTATGTTTATATTTTTTTCCAGTGTCCCCTTGCATAGCAAAAAAGGGAACATTTTTATTTATTTATTTATTTATTTATTTATTTATTTATTTATTTATTATTTTTACATTTTATTTATTTATATTTATTTTTATTTGTTCATGTGTTATGTAATAAAAATGAATAATAATTGTTCCAAAGTCTGCTCGCATGCTAAACAAACAAAAAAAGTGTTTGTTTGTTTGTTTGTTTTTTTGTTTGTTTATTTATTTTAGTTGTTTATTAATTTTTACATTTTATTTATTTATATTTATTTATTAATGTGTTATGTAATAAAATGAATAGTAATTGTTCCAAAGTCTGCCTGCATGCTAAACAAACAAGAAAATGTGTGTGTGTGTGTATGTATGTGTGTGTGTGTGTGTGTGTGTACTGGTTTTTGTGGTTTACAGGGACAAAATTTGTTTAATGACATGGGTATGACAGAGGTATTACAATTTGAAGGTGGTTTATGAGGACACTGCCTATGTCCCCGTAATTCAAAAGGCTTAAAAAACATACTAAATTGTGTTTTTTTGAAAATCTAAAAATGCACAAAGTTTCCTGTAAGGGGTAGGTTTAGGTGTAGGGTTGATGTAGGGCAATAGCACATACAGTTTGTACGGTATAACCATTACGCCTATGGAGAGTCCCCGTAAACCACAAAACAAACGTGTGTGTGTGTGTGTGTGTGTGTGTGTGTGTGTTTATTTAATTATTTATTTTGTGTACGTTATGTAATAAAATTAATAATAGTCCCCTTGCATGCTAAACAAACAAGAAAGTGTGTGTGTGTTTATTTAATTATTTATTTAGTGTATGTTATGTAATGTAATTAATAATAGTCCCCTTGCATGCTAAACAGACAAGAAAATGTTTATTTATTTATTTATTTATTTATGGTTGTTTATTAATTTTTACATTTTTATTTATTTATATTTATTTGGTCATGTGTTATGTAATAAAATGAATAACAATGGTTCCAAAGTCCGCTTGCATGCTAAGCTAAGAAAATATGTTTGTTTATTTATCAATTCATTTGTTTTAGTATTTTTTATTTATTTGTTTGATTTTAGTTATTTATTCATGTTTGAATTGTATACATGTATAATTGTTTTTTGGTCAGCTGTTATGTTGCCCCCACTGAAAACACTGGTGCTAGTTTTATTGTTGTTGATTCAGTGCTCTTTGAATGCTGGTGTCCCTTGACGCACATTACTGTCATGGTCAGTCTCATCTTCTATCAGCACACAGGGGGAAATAGCACAGTTAACTCCAATAGATATGCTTTCCCTTGCTCCTCTCTCTCTCGCTCGCTCTCTCTCATAGCCATGTTTAATCTGCAAAGCAAATGGCTTCGGCTGCTGCAGGGCCTTGACTTAATCAGCTGTTGATATTTCTCTCTCACTCTCTACAAGCAGCAGAGACAAACCAACCTGTCAGAAAAAGCGACACATAAACACACCGCCGCAGATGACATTAAAAATGAGTTCTGTGTCGTATTTTTGTCCCTGTTGTCTCGTCAGAAGCAGTGAGGTTGGAGCGCATGTGCATCTTTAATTGGACATGTCTGCTTCAGATCCGCACTTTGAGCTCAGCCAGGCAGAGGGAGAGATCGTGATGAGAGCCTCAGATGCTGCATCCTCAGAAGAGGACACAGTTTGCAGGAATAATAACACTCTCAAGATTACATTTGGATTGCCATTACTTCCCGCTGTGCGGCATTCAGTCGGTCTTTATGGTGTGGCCTGTGTCTTCTCTCCCATCGGCCACTTGCTTATTTACTGGGACTTTATCATTATTGTTTTCAATTGCTTCAATTTTCTTTTTACTTGCTTTATTCTGTTTAGCACCCTGGAATAATTTGGTACAATCCAAATTCTACAAATACTGCCACCTGTTATTCAGAAACGTGCAGTTTCTGTGGGGAAAAGAGTTTGGATTGTAATGTTTGATGGGAATCGTACCTCACGATTAGATTTTGAGGGAGTCACAATCCGATTTCTGTAATGACTCTAAAATACATTTAAATTGCGACTTCAATTTTCACAACTATAGACTTTGATTGGTTTTTGGATGTTATAAAATAAAGCCGTTTGACTCCAAGTTGATTTTTTTTTTTTTTTTTTTTTTTTTTTTGAGTGAAACAAAAACATACAAGCAGTGTAGTCTGATATCCAAACAAGTTAGTGATTTAATAACATAAAACAAGCTAGTGTAGTTTAACTCCTGAACAAGTGATCTGAGCTTTTTTTTTTTTTTTTTTAGTGAATAAAAGAATAGAGTTCAAAAGTAATTGTGAGGCATAGCTGTACTGACTAGTTTATTTGAGAACAGTTATGTAAAGATACACATAATATCTGTAGTAATTTCTAAATAATCATGCAAACTTCTAACATGTAAACACTAGCTCACCTTTCAAAAATCTAAAATTACAATGTTTATTTATTTACTTACTTACTGACTGACTCACAGTACTTACTCTTTCTTGCCAGAATATTATTTTTAAGTTCCCAGCCACCACCTGCATTTTTGATCATATTCAGAGATCTTTCCTCATGTCTCCCAGAATATTTTGTTGTATGAATATGTAAACGGTGAATAAATATATCAAAATGAAGAACAGAGCTTTTGTTTAAAAAAAATCTAGTTTTATTCCTTTTTTTTAAATCAACATTTGAATGTGGGAATTTTCCATCAAAGAAACAATATTTTGAACCAAAAGAAAATTGCATTTTTTTGTCAAAGACTTTGCCTGGATCGGATTCAGAACGATGATCAGAATGTAAATGATCAGAGTCTGAATCCAGCAAAACCTCCAAATCTTGCACAGTGTCTATATTTTTCTCTGTAACGGCTGTTTTGATTCATATGCAGCTGAATGTTGGTGATCATGTTAGATTACTTGTCCGTAAGAAACTTCCCCTAGTGAAATAAAATACTAAAATGGATTTGAAATACATTTATTTTGTGCTAAGTATACTACAAATACATGTGAATATTTATGTGCTTCATAAAAATCTCATGCAATTATACTTTTGCTATACTAAACAGGCATTCTTAAAGTCTGCTAAATTTGAACAACTAATTTTGTGCTTAATGCACTTTAATTGTGTGGCAGTAGTGCTGAAGTCTAGCTAAAGATATACTGAAGTATATTTGATTGTGCTAAAGTAGAACTATTACAAGTATACTTCAGGTACACTTTAAATATATTGCATTTAAAGACTGATATTATACAGAGATCATACAACATATATTGATATTAAAATACATTTTAGGCATAATATTAAGAAATGTGCATTGTGCAATAAATACTCCAAATAAAGTTTAATTATAATTTTTATATCAGTGATATGTCAATAAATATGTTAATGGATTTGAAGTATACTTAGTATGAAATAAATGTATTTTAAATAAATTATAGCATACTTAGTTTTTTTTTAGTTTTTTATCTAGGCTCTGCTTCTGGTTTATGCAGATCTTCTTCACTTGGAAAGCATTGTATCATAAATGATGGAAAATCCAACACTATCTCACAACCAATTCGTACGTATTTTACGAGGTGGCTAACCTCACTCGTACGATTTTGTACGATTTGAGTGACGGGTAGGTTTAGGGGCGGGGTTAGGTGTAGTTCATTTGTAAAAGTTCATACTGTACGAATTGCGCAACTCATAAAATACGTACGATTTAGCAAAAATCGTATGAATTTGTACGAGTGAGGTCAGGCTGGAAAATCGGGCTGGAGAAAGTTAAAATACTATACAAAATACTATAAATCATTATGCAGAACTGGAACCAAAATTGCTACATTGCTCATGATTCCAGTGGCTCATGTTAACCAATAGAATTTTTTTTTGTCAGATTCAGCCTGACTCCATCCTCAATCATTAATGTCCTCAATGCCATTTTTTGCAGCGTTGCACACTAAATTGCACTCTGTATCTGTACTGTTTTGTCCTTTAAATGCTTTTTCAGTAAACCAAATTATTAATAATTCTTTTATCATTCCGCTTCTGAAAATTCTGTGAGCCAGAATCGCTTGAGAACGACTCCATGAATGGATTTCTTTCCCTCCCACCCCTAGTTTGATCAAAAGTCCCCGCAATCCATGTCATGTCCTCCCTCTCTGTCTTTCTCTCCAGCTCATAACCTTGTTGCCTTTCTTTTCCTTCTCCCAGTCTGTCGCTGTTGATTTCACACCCCCTCTCATTTAGTGTTAGTGTTTTCATATCTGAGACATGGACATTAGTGCATAATGACAGTAAGTCTTGACGCCTAAAGAACTGATTGCTCCAGTCCTGTCATATCAAAGACACAAAGGAGTCTTAAGTAAATAAATCAGGCTATTCTGCTCTAGCCTACACTGAGAGCATCCCGTCAGTGCGCTCTGAAGGTCTGGGGTGAACGCTGTTTATTTCTCTCATCTCTTTTGAAGTTAGAGATCGGAAGCTGGACATGAAGATTTAGACATCTCATCAGCAACACCACATATCTACACATAACTAAAGCTGGCTTTACAGGCTGCGTGTGAAGGGGCGACTCCAGTGGTTGTTGTTTTGCTCAGTTTTCCTCTGGTTTAGCCTGAAGGATTGTGTCATTAATGCTCTAACAGTGGAGTGTGTTTATTTGGCGCTTTTAGCAGAACTTTCCCCATTTACTCAAATGCTGACCATGGTGAATGTAAATAGCCATTATTCAGAACTAGCAGACACGTAACGTGTCAAATTAGTGCTAAACCTGCTCTTTTTAGACCGTTTTTGGACTATTAGGCTTAACAGTAAAGATGGCTGGATGGCCCAGGGCTAGTGTGAGAGAGTTTCAGGCCAGTTGACAAAACTGTCACTCGTCCTTTGTATAAATATCAAACTGGTTTAAGGTAAACATTATTGTGAAATGAGAGAATTTAAATGTGACTAACGTAAAAATGTGCCAACGTAAATAGCAGAAACTACTCTCAATCGATCGATCAGTCAACAAACAAATAAATAATTTTTTTACTTAAAGGCATAGTTCACCCAAAATGAAAATTCTGTCATTAATTACCCTGACATCATTTCAAACCCGTAAGACCTTTGTTCATCTTCAGAACACAGTAATTAATGACAGAAATTTCATTTTTGGGTGAACTATCCCTTTAAGACAACATGAAATCAAATTGGCCCTATTTACTTTAGTTATGTCCCAAGTGATAAGCATGATTCTTCACTGCATGTTACTCACGTTATCAGGAACTTCTAATATTGACCAATAATATAATGTCCTAACTATAATATTTATAACTTGATTTCACTTCCTACCAACCAACTTCCTGATGAAATTAACTCACAGTAAGCTGTTAAATGGATCACATGAATGTTAAATGTGTGTTGCATGGAGTTTTGAGGTACCATGTGGAAAAAATATTCTATTCTATTCTATTCTATTCTATTCTATTCTATTAGGTGGCCTTAACTACTATGTATTTACATTTAAATGAATCATTTGTGACCCTAGACCACAAAAGCAGTCTTAAGTAGCACAGGTATATTTGTAGCAATAGCCAAAAATACATTGTATGGGTCAAAATTATCGATTTTTCTTTGATGCCAAAAATCATTAGGATATCAAGTAAAGCTCATGTTCCATGAAGATATTTTGTCAATCTCCTACCGTAAATATATCAAAACTTAATTTTTGATTAGTAATATGCATTGCTAAAACTTCATTTGGACAACTTTAAAGGCAGTTTTCTCAATATTTTGATTTTTTGCACCCTCATATTTCAGATTTTCAAAGAGTTGTATCTTGGCCAAATATTATCCTATCCTAACAAACCATGCATCAGTGGAAAGCTTATTTATTCAGCTTTCAGATGATGTATATATCTCAATTTGCTTTTGTGGTCCAGGGTCACATTTGATACAATGCACTTATTGTGTACATACATGTTTTTACATTGTACTTGTTTAAAAAAATACCTGCATGTAATTACGTCTGTAATTAATTTCTGTCATTACATTTATAATTACACTGTTGACCCATCCCTTACACCTTAACCCACTCTTAAACCTACCCATACAACCAAACCTGTCCCTACCCATATCCCACTTCAATAACAGCAAGTGTTTTGCAATACAGTAAGTACACTGTACTTATTGTGTACATAGTAGTTAAGGCCACCTAATATAAAGTAGGACCTTCTATTCTATTCTATTCTATTCTATTCTATTCTATTCCCCACCCTACAAAAATACAGTTATATTCAGCATGTCAGAGTTGTCAGAAACAGCAGTATCAAAATATAATCCCTCCATGACAAACTAACAACTATCAACTGCTTATGAACCTGAATTTGCCGCTTTAACTTGAATGATCCGCTTCTGTCACACTATCAGCTTCCTGCTGCCCATATACAGTTGGGCTTCCCTGTGAACATGTAAATTTATCGACAGGCAGAAAGCACCTCAAAGTCTTCTGATTGGTGAATCTGAACAAACCTGACTGTGGAATGGATATTTTATATTCCATAAAAACCTTTTACACACTGCACCTTTAATGCAAACAAAACTTTCTGTTTGCGAATATATTTGAGTCACAATTTATTTGTCAGAAGCGATGTTACTATCTGAGAACATTTGCTTCTGCAGCGTTAACATCTGAGGCACTTCAGGCTGCACTTTTGAAAAGTTTAAAGCTCTGATATTGTCGAGTCCCATCATGTCACATCGGTTTATTGTTAGAAACATTACCTTATACTTAGTCATAGCCCTGTGTTTTGTGGGTCATATTCTCTTTGCGTCACCCTGTAGTCAGTGAGAAATTGAAGAAAAAAAACTCTTAAGCACACATGGCTCAGCAGGGGCTTGGTTTCTGTCATCTCTTAAAGAGTTCCTCTCTACGTGGTACGTCTGCTTGTTGTGGAACACGCTCTGGCTGTTTATTCTCCACTGAACCAAGTGGCACTATGATAAGATTCTGCCGCTGTAATTTTGCAAGGTCACATTTCCTTGGTGAAGATGTCTGGTTGGTTGATTCGTGCCCAATCGTTTCTTTCCTAACTGATGGTCTGAGCCTTCTTGCTTGATGAAATATCACAAGTCTTCAAATTAATGTTATGCTCTGCTGGTTAAACCTGGAATGGAATATTTCATACTATTTTTAGCAGCTGAGCAGGTTATGTATGCATATCTGAAGGACAAATATTGCTGTACCGCTGCTGTAAAACAAGGTTGTCTGAGATGTGTTGGCAGAAACTTGATAAGATTTTGTAGACTCATATCAGTTAGATGAAAAATTGCTTCATCTGGTGAATTGAATACATCTAGGACCTCAGGAGGCTGTTTGTAATGCCTGATTGAAAGCCATAAGAACTGGTGCGGTTATGTCTACGGTGTAAGCTAAGTTAGTGTTCTATTCTATGCTGGTGGTACTATATCTTTAATTTAGTCAATATATTGTCAAGTCATATTCATTAATTTTACTAAATTTTACTAAATTAGCATATGAATTTAGTCGAAATGAACAACATTGTAGTATGTAACTTTGTTTCATTTTATGCAGATGCTAGATTTAAAATTGCTTTTATTGTTCAAAATTTTGGGTCAGTATTTTTTTTTCTTTTTAAGAAATTAATGCTTTAATTTAGCAGGTACAGTGTAAACTATGGAAGCCCATTACTGCCACTGAATAAAAAATTAAAAAAGGTAATTCTGACTTTTTTCTCAGAATTGCATGATATAAACTCACAATTGTGAGTTATAAAGTCAGAATAGTGGTATATAAACTCGTAATTTCGAGAAATAAAGTCAGAATTGCAAGATAAGTTTTTTTTCTCGCAATTGCAAGTTTGTATCTCGCAATTCTGAAAAAAGTCAGAATTGCGAGTTTATATCATGCAATTCTGAGAAAAAAGTCACAATTGTGAGATATAAACTCAATTCTGAGAAAAAAGTTTTTTTCTCACAATTATGAGTTTATATCTTGCAGTTCTTTCTCAGAATTGCGAGTTTAAAAATTTTTTCTCACAATTGTGAGTTTATTTCATGCAATTCTGAGAAAAAAGTCAGAATTGCAAGAAGTAAACTCGCAATTGCAAGAAAAAAATCAGAATTGTGAGATCACAATTACCGGGCTTCCATAGTAAATTGATCAAAAGTGACAGACATTTATAATGTTACAAAAAATTCTACTTCATATAATTGCTGTTTTTTTTTAACTTACTTTTTTCCAGGATGATGAATAGAAAGTATCATGATTTCCACTAAAATGGCAATTAATTTCAACATTGATAACAACAAGAAATGTTTCTTGAGCACCAAATCAGCATATTAGAATTGTTTCTGTAGGATCATGTGACACTGAAGACTGGCGTAATTGCTACTGAAAATTCATCTTTGCCATCACAGAAATAATTTACATTTGAAAATGTATTTAAATAGAAGACACTTACATTAAATTGTAATAATATTTTACAGTATCACTCCTTTTACTGTATTTTTGATCAAATAATTGTAGCCTTGATGAGCAAAAGACACTTCTTTCAAAAACATCTTATCAGCCCTAAACTTTTGAATGGTAGTGTATATAACTAACATGACATGTTTGAGGGAGTAAACTCACCTGCTAGGGTTTCAGTTTACCAATGATCATTCACTGTTTAGCTTCAGCTCAAACAGATCAGTCTCTGACAGACTATGATTTGGAATATTTGAAACAATCATACTCTTTCCAGATTTATTTGTGATTGTTAATATCTTGCAGTCTGTTTTTCTTTTCATTTTTATCAACAGTATGTTTAAATGACCGTCATTTAATTATCACCATGATTTAACAGTAATTTTGTTGACTAGATTAAAACTGCCTGAGACTTCAACACTTTCCGCTGTGCTGTCTAGCTGTTTTGAACACGTCTTATGTAAACACTCTGCCTCAAGAATCGTGTCCAATTGGGGTCAGACTAACCCAAAACTGGGCTAATTATACAGGGCTTCCCTTTACATCACACAGGCAACCCAAAGACTATTCGAGTTTGAAAATAATAGTATTGCACATCGCAAAAGATTAACAGGTGGTGTGGGCTAGACATAAGGCCAGAAAATAAGGGCAAAGCTAACAAGCTGTCTGTGAAAGGGATGATTTTTAACGACCTAAAATAACAAAGATGAGATATTTTGACAAGTTGCCTCCTCAGTCGCCTATTTTCTTAATGACTGTATTTTGAAACTCTACCTCATTCATCAAAGCTTTCACATCTTACAGTGGTGTTCACAAATCAAACCGTTATTTAAAAGTGCGACTGTGTTTTATTTCAGATTATTCCTGACAGCCCGTTTTCAGCTCGTTTAATTGCGCACTCGCGGTTTAATTTCAGGACGGCGAGCTTTACATGCATAAATGACCTTCACGATTAGCTGATGCGAATGGCGCTGGGGGAGATTACGCTCATTTACATGTGTGACATCACTCACCTCTGCGGTTCATGTCTACGGGAAGCACGAATTAGGAGCATGTGTGGTAATCCAGTGAGATTTTCTTATGTCAAAGACATGTACAATGATTCATGCTTGCAGCTGTCTTGTACTGTTAATTTCTGGTTCGTTTATGCTTCATTTGAGCCAGTGGCCTTAAACCTCTCATTAGCCAAAATCACATCAAGGCTCAAGTCCTGCCTGAACACTTCTGGGTTGTAAAACACGCTATGCGTATTTTACATGCATTACCATTTCATTAATTCTCTGTTTCCACTTGTTCATCCTTAAATGTTTGGTTGGTTCTATAAAACACAGAGAATATAAAGAGGAGTCAGTCCTCATACCCTTGGTCTACATCCATACCAGCTCTAACGACCTTCCCTTGCCTTTTTCTATCTCCCTTCAACAAGGCCAAGTGGAGTCAGTGGCCACGTTCAAGGGTAATGAGTTCTTCAGCTACGACCTGTCCCAAAAGCCCATCCAGAGCAGCACAGATGAAATCACCCTGTCCTTCCGAACGCTGCAGCGAAACGGCCTCCTGCTCCACACCGGCAAGTCCGCCGACTACGTCAACCTGTCTCTGAAAAGTGGGGCCGTGTGCCTGGTCATCAACCTGGGCTCCGGCGCCTTCGAGGCTCTGGTGGAGCCATCCGACGGCAAGTTCAACGACAATGCCTGGCACGCGGTCCGCGTGTCCCGCAACCTACGTCAGGTAACGTTCACCTTTGCGTATCGTGGCTCCACAGGGTGCTTCATTTGACCTTTCTCATATTTTTGATGACTGTACTTTTTTGGTTAACTTGTGTTAATGTAGATGTAGATGTATAAATGCATAATTGCAGTATTAACTATTTAAAACTGCTTTTAGCGATTTCTGCACTTTTAGCAAAAGTAATTAATCTTTTTGAGTTTAATGATTGGCTAACAAGTGGAGGTCATGATGAGATTGTTCGCGAAGCAACCCAGGCTCATGAAAATGCATACCTCTACATACATTTCTGCAGCACCGTAATTACTGCACGTTTCGCAGCAGTTTCAAAGTGATATGTCCAGAGAGTGGCGCTAAAACACATGTTCAATACGTGACTGTGGCACGTTTTTATTACGTTGGCACAGGCATGTATTGCTGTATTTTTATTATGCTGCTTGAGGTATGTATTGTGGCCATTCAGAATTCAAATATCCAATATATATTCAAATATATATTATAAATAACTTTCCATTGATGTATGGTTTGTTAGGATAGGATAATATTTGGCCGAGATACAACTATTTGAATATCTGGAATCTGAGGGTGCAAAAAAATCTAAATTCTGAGAAAATTGCCTTTAAAGTTGTCCCAATTAAGTTCTTAGCAATGCATATTACGAATCAAAAATTATGTTTTGATATATTTACAGTAGGAAATTTGCAAAAAATCTTCATGGAACATGATTTTTACTTAACATACTACTGATTTTTGACATAAAAGAAAAATCAATAATTTTAAATCATACAATGTATTTTTGGCTATTGCTAAAAATATACCCCAGCGACTTAAGACTGGTTTTGTGGTCCAGGGTCACATTTGTTGATGCAGCCATGCTAATTTAACTTCTTTATGCGGATTTGTTTTGTCGAACTGTAGTTTCACAGGGTTCGTACTGGAGCTCTTCATCACTCAAGTGCAACGCCATATCGCGTGAGCTACCGAGCAAACCTACTGAATTAGAAAACTCATGCATATGAAGCTGTAAATGTGATGACAGTGTTCAAAAGTACCAGTTGTTAAAATTGTTTTGAAGTCATAACATAATATTCTGCAAGTAATTGTGTGAAAATTAGGCTTTATTGATCAAAACTCTGTACCTGTAAAACATACTTTGTGTGAAAAGGAAAAAAAGTTTAACTTTTTTTAGTTTTTTCAGTTTCGCAGAAATGTATATAGAGGCATGTATTTCCAATGAGCCTAGGTTGTTGCAGTGACAAATGTGATTTTTACAACAGCTATTTTAATGATATCCATCAGGTAATAGGGAATTTGAAGTGTGCAAGTGTGAAAAAATCGCTACAGCAGTGTTAAGTCGATCTATACCTTTCATTTAGCTATAAAATGTTTCTTCTGAAATAACTGTTGTTCCACATATGGTTTTAGCTTTAAATCCTGTGATACCAAGAGTATATTGGTTGTAATAAAAGGTGAATTTTAGACTGCAAGTTTGCACACTGAGGGAAGGGGTTGTTCGAGCAGCCAAATTTACTTCAACAAAGACCCTTTTAATTAGGCTGCTAGCAAAGGGAACTTCGTGGAAGTAATTTATTTTTTTAAACCCAACAGGATGTGTCATATATTTACAGATTTTGCAGAAATGAGTCCTAAAACCTATAAATACATTTATTTTCTTCATTTATTTATTCATTTTTAACTTCTGGTTCCCAAAGTCAATGGGTTTTTTCAATGGATTAATGGTTAAATGCCTGAAATAAGGTCTGTGGTTTAACACAAGCTCATCATATTTTCAAATTTTAGTCTACGACATTAAAATGCATCAGTAATATGATTTTACATGCCTAGCTCATTTGCTAACAAATGTCTAAATGGGACTACAAAAGAAGTTGGGGACATTAAACATCATCATGTTGAATAGTAAAGATAATTTGCTTACTAGTCCACTTTTACAGCTTTTTGTGTTGATACTTGTGCTCCTGCAAACTATTCTAACTCAAAATTTATAATTTGTAGATTTTAAATAGAAATTAAGAGTTAATGGACATTCGTGGTGGTGACGTTATAGTCACGCGGCCTACGCTTAGCTTTGTACTTCTGATGATTGTATTTAGGCTTCAAAATTTGTAAGAGTTTGTTTATTTGTAAAAATCTTGATGACCAAAACATGTAAGAATCATGAAATTTTGTTGGTCACACAGCTTGTTTTCTGCAATAATCCAAAAGACAATGTAAAAATCCTAAAAAAGTCCAGATAAAATAAAGTGCTCACTTCTGAATGGAATTTACCTCGAGATGAACTGCACAAAGCCCAGATTTAATTGGAATCAGATGGTCTCACAGGTGCTTTAGTGGCCCAGGCAGTTGTTTTGGAGCTTGTCCACCTAACAATGCTATCCGCCAGAGACTTAACAAGGTAATATGTAACTCTGATAGCAAAATACATTTACGGTTTAAGCACTGAGCAAATATTTCTGTTGTTGGACTCTTGGAGGGTTTTCAGGAATCTTCTTCACTGCAGGATTGAAGTACCATTAAGCCACAGGCTCTTCCAGACATAGACGGTGGTGATAATTACCTCCCAGTTGTTACTAACCAGTACGGATGTGTGTGTGTGTGTGTGTGAGTCCCTGTTGAAGAGGAGTGTTTTGCTTTGGTGACTCCATTCAAGTCCAGAATGTGCCTCTCTGTTTTGCCTGTGATTAAATCCACGACAGTGAATATGCTCCAATTACGCCGGCAAAATAATCTATCCGCATTCAGCAAGCTTTCCATCTTGTGGAGAAGGGGGAATGTTTACTATTTATCATTTAACCTAAGAGAAAAGAGGTCACTCTATCACAGCCTTCAAAAAAGCAGCGTTCGTAGTCGAGGCTGTTCTTTTTTCCGGTGCCATTATCCTGATTGTTTTCAATCCGTTAATGCTGAAATATGATTATATGATAGGGTGCATCGTATAGACACACTATGCCTGCTCGCTTCTGCCGCCGCTGATTATTTCTCCATTTGACTGCTGTAACCTTTAGCTCAAGTGTTGCTTACAGAGCCGAGGGCGCACCTTGCGTCTGTTAACGAACGAGCTGTGTTTTTGTTCTGCCACGACAAATTACGGAAGTACCGGGCTCGGCAATGCCGAGCAGGCATAAATGAGCACATAACGGGTGTTGACATTTTTGCTTTTGTCATTCATTTACCTTAAATAACGAGTGAGTCGCTACTGCTGCTGTCATTCTTTACTCTAACGCTGCTGCCTCTGCAAGATCCCTCCTTCAAAACCCTCCCTGAACCATCTTGTTTGACAGATTAGTTGAATTCTCTCTCTTTTTCTCTCTTTTACTAACACTGAAGCCTCTAAGTGGATTTGTCATTGTTTATCTTCTGCCTTTACCCCTTCAAATACTAACATGAAAACCTCCATGGAATGTGAGCCATCTGTTTGCCGTTGACAGTGTCCAAAGAAATTAGGTATAAACTAACAGATTTTAACAGATTTTTTTTTTCTCATTCTTCCTGGGAAGATATATTCTAATGGAGGGCGGAGAAATTAAGTATCATTTCGTGGTATGGTTAAATTTGCTTTAAAGTTGCTAGTAAGTCATTTTCAATCCTTTTAAAGCTTCTGTGGAGTTTATGGTATGTAATTTTACTCTCCCTCCTTGTTTTTTTCTTTTTTTGAAGCGCGCAGGGGTTGGACTCCCTACGGTAAACAAACTGCATTATATGGTAGATATCACATTCTAATTTGTCTAGTTTGGTTTGGCCCTTTCTTTTTATCTCTTTTTGCTTTTACTGTGCAGAAACGACTAAAGAAAAGTTTAAAAATGGCATCAATCCCCAGGTGCCATGCAAAAGTTCATTTCTTGCCATTTGCAGTTTATGTACATTGTTTGTTTTGTTTTTTTATAGCACTCACAATCCCCTCACCCATCCTTATTAAAATGCTTTTTGTTGTATGAGTTATATCATCAATAACACCTCCTATCTGGCTGAGAGTTTCTACGGTGGGCATAAACGATGCTGTAAGCTGCTGACTTCAGTCTGGGCCACACTATGGCTGACACTGGATTTGTTTTCTCAGACAGAAAACATATTTTTATGCTTAATGTAAATCCTGATGTATTGCTCCAAAACCATATCCTCAGACTTGGCAGTTACATTAAATTGCATGTTAATCTAAAATATAAACTGCTCAGCGTCAGTCAAAGTAAAAGGGCAGAGGGTGCTCTCTCAAAGCATTTCGTAATTTTTCGGATAAAAGAAACAATCAAAAACAAACATTCGACTGCAGCTCTTGTGCAGTGTTTCTGTCCACCTGCTCCATTTTCCCTCATTCTCCCCCTTTGATGTTGGCTTTTATTAAATGTTGCAGCATCTCATACAGAGATTTCGCTGCACTGTATGATGTAGCATTTAATAATTCTGATTTTTGCTTGGGAACATCTCTTAATATGCAGTTGTATTCATATCTGCCAAGTTAATGAAGAACAACAGGAGAGAAAGGCAATGAAGGCTTTTATTTGTAGATGCAACTACATTCACTTAGATACATTTTACAGTTAGTAGCACAATATATGCCCTATGCAATAAAAACTCTACTCTTCAAACTTTATAGCAGACGGACGATTTCAGTGTGAAGTTTAGTTTATTTATAATGGGAGCGATTTAGTTTTGACACGTCGTGAAGGTACGGTGTAACTGGGTTGCTTATGGTTACCAAGCAACATCTTAACTCCAATTAATATAGAATTCAACTGCATAAATCCGGTATTTTTCAGTGGCTTCAAACTTGAGTAAAATTGTCATATTAGTAATGTATTGTTCTTTTGAGGCTTGTTTATAACTCAAACATTGCATAATGTAAAAAATGATCATTTATAAATATGAGTAATGATGTGAAAGATCTTGCTTTTTGGTTTGCATCCTTCACACTGCTGTAAATAAATATTATGTATTCATTTTTAAAGTATTTATTAAACTTACTAAATTTAATATTCTAGGACTACGACTACTGAAAAAAAAAAAAAAACTTTGACTTGTTTGACATGTTGGTAACACTTTAGTATAGGGACCAGTTCTCACTATTAACTAGTTGCTTATTAGCATGCCTGTTATTAAGATTTTGGCTGTTTATTAGTACTTATAAAGCACATATTCTGCATGACCATATTCTACATAACTAATCCTACAACCCTAACACCTAAACACAACAACTACCTTACCTTAGCAAATTAGGAGTTTACTGAGGCAAAAGTCGTAGTTAATGGTTTGTTAATAGCAAGAATTGGACCTTAAAATAAAGTGTGACCAATATGTTTAGATGTTTTCACTGTGCTAATGTGAAAATGTACAAGCCCTTCTGTTTCTACAAGTAACATGTTATTGACAGTTCTTTCTCATTTCCAGTTGCCTCACACTGAAAAGAATGACCTTGGGCAGACAAACAGAGGTGTTCTGCTTGAGCACAAACACTCACTGTTTATATGAATTGAAAGTGGAAAATTACAGAATTGGATAAAAATGATTGCAGCTGCCATACAGCTGTTATTAACCCTCTGTCTAGGGAGCAGAGAAAAAAACTGACCTCCCCTTACCCTTCTCTTCCTGTGGCGAAAGAGTACATCTTGTTTTCCTCATGCATTTTGTTATATTTATTTATTTTTTCATTCATTTCTTTAAGTAGCTGATGACATGTGGCACTTTTTATCTAGCATGTGCGACATGCTGTTTTGCACACTGGACTTGCGCTCCGTATACCGTGTTTTTTAATATAATACGCAGCTTATATGCCATTATGCACCTGCATAATTTGCTTCCACTGCATGTGTGGGTAACTATTTTTGTTGATGTTGTGTGGTGCTGTACATTGATTTTTTTGTTTTTTTGACTTTCTTTTCCCCTCCATGTCTTGCTTTTTCTGCTCTTTCTCTCTTATAAAGGTTCAGACAAATGCTGGGTTTCAATTTCAGGACAGTGCACACCATCTACAATTTCCAGCAAACAAGCTCCATTTTTTCCAGCAGTAATAATAATGTTCACAGAATATTTGACGATATTAGAGATGGAATCTGAATCCTTTCTGTCTGTCGGCATGGAAACGCCTCAACCCCAAGCATTTATTAAGTCTGTAAGAAAACCACCTGTTTTGGATGTCTGCCAGCGTTTCCACACTTCAACGTTAACATTTACAAATATGATTGTGCTCTAGATGCATTTAATTCATCATAATGAGTCTAACTGCGTCAAGTC
>JAFVLL020002364.1:7500-49606 GCA_021397915.2 Tor tambroides | reverse complement strand
TATTTGATTTATTCTGATCTCTTCTGAAATCATTTTTCAAGTAGATTATTGTGTAGTGGTATTTCCGCAAATCTGCGTTCAGGACAGATCATACCAAAGCTCCAATGGATGAGCCATGGGGAACACCATGAGGGAGACTTTGGATTTCTGACTGTCACTGGCTTAACACGGAGTAGCTCTTGTGGTTATAGGAAAAAATACCCTTTTTGTTATGAGTATGCAGGCGCAGCTCACTTAAAGGTATTATAACCACTCTGCACCCTCTGAGTATGTTCAGAACTGATGAGTTTGTGTCCGTGGTGTTAATTCCTGTGCGATACCTGGTCCCTAACGAATAATTGAAAGTATGGGATTTCCAGAATGATCAAATATCTAAATGAATGTACAATCGATATCTGTGATCAGTTTTTAATTAAGAATATTGCCTAAATTTAATGATCACTTGAAATTGGAGTCAGATCAAGCACGGCTAGGCTAAAATTGAAACTAAATCCAGATAAATTCAGAGGCACAAGTAAAAGACCGAACATAAATTAAACCTTCGACCGTTCCGCTTTTTGAACTGGCGGGTGGATCCTTACAGTATTTTGCAAGAAATTTTTGAAGCAACATTGACAGGTTGTGTGACACGTTCTCATGCTCAAAAATCTTTAACAAAACCACAAAAGATCAAACATGTAAATGCACCTGAGCTCAATTTTGAGTGTCATGGCAAAGGCTGTGAATACTTATTTAAATGTGCCTTGTTTTTTTTTTGTTTTTTTTTTAAATACATTTGCAAACATTTCAAACAAACTTTTCACGTTGTCATTATGGGGTATTGTTTGTAGAATGTTGAGGAAATTAATGAATGTAAGCCATTTTTGAATAAGGCTGTAATATAACAAAATGTGGAAAAAGTGAATAATAATAATAATAATAATAATTCCCATTATTATTAATAGTGAAGTTAATAGTATTAATAGTGAAGCACTGTGAATATTTTATGGATGCACTGTAAATTTTTTAATTACTTATAAAGTAACACATTGAATTAAACATTTAATTTATCTCCATCAGCTGTCATTTTCTGAGCTTCTTTCCACAAAAAAAAAAGAAAAAAAAAAAGACATCATCATTATTTACATAGGCAAAATAACTGTACGCCTAGTCAAACGAGCTGCATAACCAAGTGTATCGGGGACAAGAAAAACACTAATCAGACATTTGTAAGCAACTAAGACTTGTGGAAGATTATAGGTGAAGTTTTAAAATGAAAATGTAAAAGAAATAATGATGATCTGGTTCCTTTCAAACCCCAAGATGCCAGTGTGGACGCAGTCATAGTGCGCTTCCTCACATGTTCGTGCTCTTCTGAAGAAACAGTTTGTGAACATTTACATTTACATTTACATTCATGGTTTTGGAACATGCTTTAAGCAAACGACTAGAGGAAAACATGCTGTGAATAAGAAAACAAGTGAGCAGCAGTAGATGTAGATGCATATGACAAAGAGTGACAAGGATTTACTGCATTGCTATATGAACATCTAATGTGAATATTCAAATTTTAAAGATAGCTTTGTGTCTTCTAGAAACAGATCCTCTCCACAGTGTTTGCATGCTTTCAGGTAGCTCTGACAGGCAGCCTTCACGCATAAAACAACAAAATGCAAATGTGTGTTGATCTTGAGAAGTCTGTAAGATGGGAAAGAAAAGACAAATTTAAAAATGGCAGGTGCAGCACACAAGATGGAAACAACATGCAGTATTCCAGATAAAGATTGGGAAAAGTGTCACATAAACCACTTCTGTGGCACCCTTATGATTTTTGATTGTTATTTTGGAGCTTGACAGCTTCAGTTCTCTTTCACTTAAAAAACTCATCCTTGGTGTTTCATTGGAATAAAGTCATACAGGTTAGATTGACATGGAATAACAACAGAGTTTAAGTAAAATTT
This sequence comes from Tor tambroides, assembly GCA_021397915.2. NCBI lineage: Eukaryota > Metazoa > Chordata > Actinopteri > Cypriniformes > Cyprinidae > Tor > Tor tambroides. The sequence continues at coordinate 47,666 of JAFVLL020002364.1, read as the reverse complement.
GATGCCAGTGAATTAGAAAACAAAAGTGAATACAAACCTTAATGTACCAATCCAGTTTGGTGGATTGTGCTATTGTTGTTTAAACCTAATATTCAATGTAAGCATGCCAATGTGAAATTCATTCTTTGACTTGCTTCAGATAAAAGAGTCTGCCAAAGAGATAAACGCAGAATTTCAATATTGACATTTTGATATCATTAATCACTAAACTGAAGTTACAAATTATAATTTTCAGTGAAAATGTGTTCACCTGTTTTGTTGCTAAAAGATGTTTAAGAAAAATACCAATTATTGTTATTGTTATTATTAGTAGAACTATTGTTATGTGTAAACAAAATTTACACATACATTTTAAAAGACAGAAAGAAAAGTGGGAGGAGAACTAGGATCATGTGACTCTGATGTAACTTGGACTAATATATTTCTCCCAGGAACAACATTCATTCAAACCTCCTCAAACAAAAGCAGAAAGAATCACGAATCGCCTGAAATCAACATGAGAGTTTTCTACAAGAGTCTGTTGCTTTTACTGGGTGAGTAAAACATACAATCTGTCGCATATCTTAATGACCTACAGTCTGGTTTCAGCTTCATCTTTCAGACAGAAAGTTATATTTAAAAAAAAAGTTAAATTACAATTTAATGTGTTTTTATTGGTTAACGTTATCTAAACACCCTTAAACAAAATACTTTTACTTGAGAAGCTAAATTATGTAATGTACTGTACATGAACGCATGATTTACTGAATTTTACCCAACTGGCAAGTATTTTTAAAGAATAAATCCAACAAAATATAGGCTCATACTCATACGAACAATCCTTTTAAGTTGCTAAATACTGAGCATCATCCTGTGTTTCTCATTTCAAGGCTTTTTCTCAGTTCATGCGAAAGCAGAAGGAGAAGGTGAGATTTTGTGAATTAAACATGATTACATCTTTTTTTATAGTGAGTTTGTGCTGCTGTGAAATATTTTCAGACACATGATGAAAACCCATGAACTTAAATAGCCCAGCTGGGCTATAATATAAATAATTGTAATTGTAAATAAGGTTTTCTCTTGAACGTATTTAAGTGAACATAGCACCATGGGGAACAGCTGATCAGTCGACAACATATGAAAGCCGGTATGCTCAAAACGCTCTGGATGGGAAATACTCCACCAATAGTCGTACTGCAGACGGACAGAGTGACCCGTGGTGGAAGCTGGATCTGAAGAAGACGTACAGCGTGAACAGAGTGACCATCACTAACAGGTTCCTGGACTGCTGTTACAAATGGATAGACGGGGCAGTGATTCGGATTGGAAACGATTCTTCAGATCTTCTCAGCAACCCAGTGTGAGTCTCTCCAGCCCGATCTCACGGCAATTCGTACATATTTTACGAGGTGGCTAATTCGTACAAATTCTTACGACCTCACTCGTACAAATTCATACAATTTTTGCTAAGTCGTACGTATTTTACGAGTTGCCAGTTCGTATGAATTTGTACGAATGACCTACACCTAACCCCGCCCCTAAACCTACCCGTCACTGGGGTTTAGACAAATCGTACTAAATCGTACGAGTGAGGTCGTACGAATTCGTACGAATTAGCCACCTCGTAAAATACGTACGAATTGCCGTGAGATAGCGTTGGTCTCTCTGATATATTCTTATACAGATTCTGGCCAGTTGTTCAGTATCTTCATACATGTGTGTGTGTGTGTGTGTTTCATATACTGACTATTTGCAGGTGTTTAGACTGTTAATAGTGGTAATTGCAGTTCAGTAAGTGAGTCAGATGTTGATTCAGTTCAGTGAAGGATTTTGTCTAACTGATTCTAACTGGTCACTCTCGTCTTTGTGAACAATTCATACAAGTCACTTGTTCCTGAATCAGACTACACTTAGCCTTGTGTATTTTTACCTGAAAAGAAGCAGATCATAAGAATAATTTGTTTGTTCTATGCTTATTGCAATATAAACACTTTTACACTGTTATTTCATGGTACACTGCTTTTTTGTTCCATCACATTCAATAAAGGCTGTAAACTCACCTTCACAGATCAGGTTCTTTTTTTTTTTTTGGCATGGCAATGATCGGTGGAGGAAACACTGGATTAGTACCTTATGATCAGACGGTTGATGTTATATCTTTCTAAAAAAGGCAGCTTGTGTCACACAGGCAATACGCTTAGCAATTCGCCTCCATTGATCAATTACCACCACCTACAATCAAATAAAACACGAAACATTGTCCTGCATAGAACGTTCATAACAATACAAAATCGACGAGACCATTTCTTTCTGAAGTGTCACACAGGCAAGGATAAAAACAGCAAAACTTTATTTTCTGTGACAAATAATTGCCCATTTGCTTAGCTGCTTAATAATAAGAAAAAATAAATAAAAATGTGTAAAATGTATGTTACAAAAGTTGAAGGAAATATCAAATTATAAAATATACATTGTGTTGTAAAAGAAAGAGTTAATCATATTAAATGCATTCAGGGATAAGAGAAGAAAATACAAGTGAAGAGTCACACCAATAATGAGCAACAAAATCACAGGAGTGACTCTCTCTTTCATCTTTCTCCAGATGTGCTGTAGTTTCTTCTATTCCAGCAGGAGCTACCTACAGCTACTCGTGTCGTGGGATGAAGGGACGTTATGTGAATATTCTTGGAACTTCAGAGATTCTTAGTTTCTGTGAAGTGGGAGTCTATGTGATTTCTCCAGGTAATGCATACCTACTTAACAACTTGGTCTAAACTCTTTCCATGCAAATTTGACTCACAAAAAAACCAAAAAAACTATGAACTATGCCTAGTTCTAGTCAAGATCAGGTCTAAAGACTTTAGGTATACCGAGATGTTGCTCTCATATTAATATGAATGGTAGAAAGTAAAATGCAGAATTTGGCTGAATAGTCCACGTTCCAAGTACAACAGCCAATCACCAGCTAGTAAATTAATTGCATCACTACAGTTGCCGTTATTCCTGAGACACAACTGTACATTTGCATTGGCTGGACCAGCCTGAAATAAAACCTTTTATAAGGCTATTTTTAACATAAGTTTAGGGATGGATTAAAGCATGTTCCAGGGAACTAGACCATAGGGGGGGCCCAGCCGAAATACCGGTCCTCCTGGAAAGCGGTTTTAACCATGCGGGACAGAGGCTTTATGCCCATTCAAACTAGATATTTGAGCCAAATGGATTTTGAATGCAGCTTCCAAAAGACAAAAATAGCAAAATAGTATATTATTTATATATTTGATACAATTGCACCCGCGTGATTAAAACATTCATTGCGGCACATCATCAGCTGCTAAAGTCAAATCTGCGTTCTGGCGCTGAGCCAGAGACTGACGCGTTTTTACAGTGCTGTGCATTATAACCAATCACACACAATTCTGTTGAGCTTATGAATGCAATGACCAATCAGAGGCGTTCAGACGAGTCATCGCTGAAACACCGGTGTTTTGTTCAGCACACACTCACTGACTGAATTCTGCTCTCTGGTGAATTCTCTCATTAGAAACATCAAAGTGAAGATGTGCGTATGATGTAAGTGAGAGATTAATTTCACAGCATAAACAGCTTCAGTGATTATAATGAGAGTTTTTGAGAGTGCTTCAACTCTGGCTAGACTGAAGTCAATGATAATGTTCTTGGATAATATAAATGTTCTTTGCTCTCTTTCCGTAAAATGAAATTGTTATTATTAGTAACTTACAATGTTTTTATTAAATTCATGTTAAATACAGTAAGTCAGCCATATTAAAATATTTCATGACATAACACCAATATCTGGTACTTAAGTAATAAGACAGGTTTTATGCATAGTTAATAGATTACACTAACATTAGGCTATACTTTGCCTATTAAAGATCAACTAACGTGATCTATAAATGTGCAAAATGCATTTGCTTACACATATTTGAGAATTGATATATTTCATGATATAGTTAACACTCTTGGAAATATTTTGAATAAAAAAAATATATATATATATATATATATATATATATATATATATTAGTGCTGTCAAACGATTAATCACATCCAAAATAAACAAAAACTTTTATTTTGGATGCGATTAATCGCGATTAATCTGATTAAATTCGTTTAACTGCACAGGCCGGTCCAACTACCCTCCGCTTCGCGTCGGGCGGTTCTTTGCCTCCACATCGTGCATTATAATCCTTTAATGCACGGCTAGCCATTGATTATCCCTTACATATACACATACATATGTATGTAATAAAACCAATAAGCCTACATCAGTTATATATCACTATGCTGCTGTGTGTCACATGACAAGCATGACAAGGCCCCCCCCCCCCCCCCCTTCACTCATGCCCTTTCAAAGATAATAAGTGCATTACCCCCCTGGGAGACGCTACAAATACAGCCGTCAAGTGAAAAGATATTCCTTAAAAATGGCTTTGTCAAGACTCAAACAGTTCAGACCTGGTAGATATGCATTCCTAAGAAAACCTCCTCAAAAACATTCAAAGTGTATAAAATACACTGACTAAAGCCATTTCTTGACACTATATCTTGCAGATAATTTGGCAGCAGGAAGAACCGCCACACAGTCGTCAACCTATTACAACTGGTTTGCTCAACAGGCCATTGATTTCAATCCAGGTTTCATAGAAACATCATCATCGTGTTCCTCAACCGATATTCAGACTAACCCGTGGTGGAGGCTGGATCTGAGTTCTGTATACCAAGTTAATAGAGTCGTCATCACAAACAGACTAGACTGCTGTCCAGAGCGAATAGACGGAGCAGAGATTCGCATCGGAAACTCTCTTGAGAACAACGGCAACAACAATCCCACGTGAGACCCTCTTTCTGTGGCTTAATGTCCAGTAAATATCCCTGGAAACACATGTGAAGAAAGGCTAGAAGTCTAAATAATGGTTTATCTGTCTCTCTTTAGATGTGCTGTGATTTCTAGTATTCCAGCTGGTGTCTCCTCCACCTACAGATGTAGTGATATGGAGGGACGATACGTGAATCTGTTCATTCCTGGAGATTCAAAGTATCTAACTCTGTGTGAGGTGGAGGTCTATGGAGAAGGTGAGATCAAACAAGCAGATTTAGTGTTTTGGGAAACTAAAACTAAATCTAAATGTAACTTCAACAGTTGCATGCTCCCAGCTTTCAATAATTTACTGCATAAAGCACATTTGTGTTTGACTACTGCAGGTGAACCTGTATTTAATGTCATCTAGGTATTTTAGTTTGTTGCACTTTGTGTAGTTTTGTTCATGATTTTTGAGGATCACTACACAACCTCTCACTGCATCTGTTTAATCTTAAGGGACATATGCATTTGCAACAAACTGCTGCATATATTGTAGATTCGATGCATTTTATGTTTTTGTTATTTGCATTTAGCATTTTCTTTTCTCTTATATGCATGTTCATGCTTGTGTGTCCTTTTAGGTCCTTTTTTCCAAGAAGACTGTGAAGATGAAACTGAAGTTGAGTCTGTCTGAACCTGAAATGAGAGTCCAGCTCCTGTCACAGGTGAGAGAAGGAAACATACAGAAATCTGAAATCACATCACATTGATAATAGTTTTAAGAGATCTGCTCATTTCAGCTTTAATCTGTTCTGGCAGAACGAGGGATTTCTGATGTGAAGAAAGAGATGATGATGGGAAAACCTAAACTCCCCTCAGATCAGCTTTGATGTTCTTCATTTACATGCTGGAATATTCTCTGTTCCTCAATGTTGATCACAATAAAGTTGTATGTAAAAACTGAAACTACTGATTCCTGATTGCTGCTTTGAAGCATTTGTATTGTAAGTGCAAGTACTTGACTATTTGGAGGCAGTGTTATTTAAGTGATATTTTTTATATTTTTTTAATTAATATTTTATACAATATTTATATTAATATTATTTTTAAGTTTTATTTCAGTTAACATCATTATTTTTTTTATATACTGCAGTTTACTATTATAATTTAATTTTAATATATATATATATTAATTATAATTACATTTTCTTGTTTTTCAGCTATTGCGTAGTCATTAATATTAAGAAAAAATACAAAAATAACAAAAATGGCCATATAAAAAGGTGCAGCCTCATGTAACTTTATAAAGTGTCAGAGGACTGCTAAGTGCTGAAATTTTTTAGCTATTCACATCTGTAAGGGTGGTTTCCCTACAGTGGTTCAGGCTGGAGGATTGCCGAATGACTAAGGAAACGTTATCAGCACGATGGTATAAAACTATACATTTCTAGTCTATTACCACCAACTGCCACTTATACCAACTATGGAAATAAACGCAGTTAGTATAGTGGGGAGAGAGAGGGAGAGTGTTTCTATTGAGTGACCATATTGTATTGCAGTAGGTAGTGCGTCAAAGTTAATGTTGAATCAAGACTAGTTAGCACATAATTTATAATTAAAATGGTTTAATAACAGAATTTTGTTATGGTTACACTTGAATTTGTTACAAAATAGATGAAGGATGGTAAAACATAAACAGTTAATTGTACACAGCATGTAAATAAAATGTTACCTGATTTAAAGGGATAGTTCACCCAAAAATGAAAATTAGCCAAAATATTTATTCCAACATAAAACTACTCCACACGGCTCCGGGGTGTTAATAAAGTCCTTCTGAAGCGAAAGGATGCGTTAGTTTAAGAAAAATGTCAATTCTTAAAACTTTATAAACTGTAATGTGCAGCTTCCGGTCGCTCAAGCGGAGTAGTTTTATGATGGATGCATACTTTTTCGGATACAGAAACAGGGGTACCATTCAATGCAATTATACAGACTGGAACAGACAGGACAATGTGGAATATAACTCTGAATATGTTTGTCTGAAAGAGGAATGTCAGACACGCCTAGGATGCCATTTGGCTAATTTTCATTTTTGGGTGAACTATCCCTTTAAGAGAGAGAAAGGGAGGGGGAGGGGGACAGAGAGAGGGAGAAAAAGAGGGAGAGAAGGCAGAGCCCCAAGAAGAGAACGCCAGCAAAGAAAAGAGGCAGCAAAGAGAAAGAGACAGAGCAACAGTTGCAATCTTCTTTTATCCGTTCCTTGACCATGTGACTAAAAACCAATTCAAACGGACCAATCAGCAGATTACAGCTCCACTCACTGTGCAAAAGGTGTGACAATTAGCAGACCCCCGATGAATACACATCTTGGCCTACAGGCCTTGATCAGTATCAGCACCCCTGTGCCTTCAGGAATGCCAGATGGATCTTTTGTTACTCAAGATATGTTTGGGAAAGGAAAGCAGATGTCTTTGATAATTTCACGCCTTACACATAATGTTGTTTGGAATGATAATATTTCTAACCACTAGATGTCAGCAGCAGCATCTTTACTGATGCAATGAAAAACAAGCAAGTTTAACAACATTTGTATTATTAATGATAAAATATTACATGGTACACTGTAAAATATATGATCAGTCAAAATGTTTTATCATTTTATTACTTTAACTCATAATTGACCAGTTTCACAAAATTTTAAAGGGGTCATATGATGTGATTTCAAGTTCTCCTTTCTCTTTGGAGCGTTACAAGCTGTTTGTGCATAGATAAGATCCCTGAAGTTGCAAAGACTAAAGTCTCAAAACAAAAGAGATATTCTTTATCAAAGTTAAGACTCGCCCCCCTAAAACGGCTCGTTCAAACACGCCCCCACGTCTACGTCACGGTGTGGAAATATTTGCATAACGCCGCCCAAATGTTCACGCAAAGAAAGAAGGCGTGGTTTCAGTAACCGCAGTAGTGTTGATGCAGCCATGTCAGGGAGACGCTGTGTGTTTCTAGGTGACCAGTTGGCCAATCAGAGCAGGCTGTGCGTGTCAGAAGGAGGGGCTTTGTAGAATGAAGCGTTTGAGAGAGGCGAGGCATAGAAGACCTACAATAATGTACAGTACTTGAAAATAATGTGTTTTTTGAACATTAATGCATGTCAACATATTCTGTTACACCAAATACACAAAATAATGATCTTTAAAAAAGCATCATATGACTCCTTTAAGTTATATGAGATTCAACTAGACAAGATAAAAAAGATGTTTTAACAAACAAAAGTATCTGCATGCATTCTGGTTTGGGTGGTTGAACAGTTTGCAGCTTTGTCCGGTTAGAATAGGGATGCAGTGGCGGACTGGCCATCTGGAGCACCGGGAGTTTTCCCAGTTGGCCGCTGTACAATGTGGGACGGCCCATTGCATAAATATATTTAAAGAATACATTTTAGTAAATGTACGTAGCCTATATCCCTCCATCGGACCAGACAAATTCCACTTGAGTCAAACATTTTAATTAATTTAGCGCGTTCGGGCTCAGTGCAGCGGCTCAAAAGTGCTTATCAATGTGAAAATGTTTGAAATAGCCAATCAAAGTGTTAGAAGATGGGATTTATTGTTCAAAGAGCTGAGGTAAGATGTAAGCAGCTAAACATGACGATGTAATGGTCTGGGTGTTTGTCCCTTTAAGACTCTGGTTCGGGGTTTCCTCTGCCCCTGCACTCATATGTATATGCTGGATGAATACTTTGTACTTCCTATCGTTTTGTTGCATCTTCCTTTAGAAATAACACATTTGTTGATGGTGACCTGCATCGTGTGTTTCTTCCATAACGCACAGTAGGTTACAGCGAGGCAATTCAGCAATATTTGCCAAATGTTTATGATAAAAAAAAAAAAAAAGTTACACGACAGACATTAATTTTCAGGAATGGAAACTACTACTGGCATTTTCTAATTTCTTAATGCCATTTACGTTATTCGTCACATAGTACATAGAAACATTAACATAGCAGTTTTCAGCAGAAGATAAGAGTGAATGTTTGTAAATCTATCCAGGCTTTCTTCTGTAATTTCACATGCCTAAGAAAATGTTTAAATAAAAACGTAAAATATCATTCTCAAACTTACTCTATAACATTGTAAATCTGAAGACTTTCACTTTCAATTGCCATAGGAAAGTGATATATATATATATATAAGCAATAAGGTACGAGAGGCCGTGCTGTATCGTGAATTCGCGTCGTGCCTAACAACGCCCTTCAGCCGTGATTTATTCACGATACAGCACGGCCTCTCGTACCTTATTGCTTTTATAAAACGGTTACCACACAATAAAAATATTAAAAACCAAAATGTATGTATTGAAATGTTACTTTTTTGAAGCAAGTTCGTTAAATGCTGTCCTTCCGCTAAAAAATAGTTCCTGACAGCAACAGTATGAGCAAGAGAATGTTCCGAACATGCCTCATCTAATGGTTCTTAAATAAAAACAGAGAATAAGAACTCTTATCATCCGCTGTGTCATTTATTGTATTAACACCAATATGATATTTTCTCACACACATACATCTGCTTATCTCTCAGCATGAGAAATGTCTGTTTTCCGTCTTTTAGTTTTAAAACAGACCGATTCGCGGCACAGCGCGAGTTTACAAGCGTCATTACCATGTAAACTGATGGACATACAGAATCATACCTGAAACAGAAAACTAATAAATTCAGTAATATTCCCTCCTCACTTCGGAAACTGTAGGCTTCCACACAGATGCGCACACACATCAACAAATTCGTGAGAAGCGTTTATTAGACTGGGGAAGGGCGTCGTCTCAAAATTAAAGATGAAAGATGCAACATAACAGCAGCAGGGGTCACTCGTACTTCATTAAATAAATAACAAACAGTTAATTCCGATTTTTTTGATGCTATATTATTGATTGTTTATGTTGCTAAGGGTGTTGCTCAGTGATACACAGAACGGTTGGGTGAAGCGGTCATAGCCGTGCTGTATCGTGAATAAAACACAGCTGCTGACCAATCAGAATCGAGGAATGGAACTAACCGTTTTATAAATATATATATATATATATATATATATATGTGTGTTGTGTGTGTGTGTATATATATTACAATAAAGATATAATTTGCCATTTAGTTCACATGCGTTATTTTATATAGGCTACACACTGGCGGTCAAATGTCTGAAATAATTAAGACGTTTTATTTATTTATTTATTTTTTGAAAGAAGCCTGAATTTATTTGATTAAAAAAATACAGTAAAAATAATGAAATATTACATTTAAAATATTGTTTTTCTATTAAATACATTTTAAAATGTAATTTATTTCTGTGATTAAAACTGAATTTCCTTCAGTTCCTTCAGAAATCACTCTACTATGTTGATTTGCTGCTTAATTTTTATCAGTTATTATTTGTGATCAGTTATTGTCACACCTCATTGGACTTTTGTTTTCATCCCTCATGTGTTCATTGACCCTGTTTCTGTCTCTCTTTCATTAGTTAATTCCTGTGTGCCCTTATCTGGTCATGTTCCTGTTCTCATCATTAGTTAACCCTCCCTTCACCTGTGTCTACTGTAGTTTGTTACCCTCATTACCCAGTGTATATTAGTTGGCCTCTTGTTGTTCTCCTTTGTCCGGTAACACGCACACACAATAATAATGCAGATATGCAATAATAACACAATGTACAGAATATACATATAAGCATCTCACAACAAGGAATATCACAGGAATATTCACGAATGCACTGAATCGAGTAGGTAATACAGGCAGTGTTATGCTAATCGGCTACTACTTAATCAACATGAGAATAACAGCTGATCATTCAACAATAGCAGAAAATATAGACAGCGATCACTTACTTCTCATGTAAGCACACTGTAACCCAGTATAAACTCGAAGTCAACGTTTTTACAGTAACACTGAACTAACTAGAAAAACGCTGCGGAACTCTCCATCTTCTCACGTGCGCTGCGTCTCTCTCTACCTGCGATTTAGCTCCGCCTCCTCTCGTGACATCGCTGCCACGCTGTAACTCTCTGATTGGTCAGAATCATCCGTGACTTAGAGACAACCAGGCCTTTTGTACACTATCCTTGTGTACATTCTGTACAATGTAGCATAAACAAGTACACACACAGAGAGAGAGAGAGAGAGAGAGAGAGAGAGAGGGGCTGGATTTTCAAAGAATTCTAGGACATTAATAGCACAAAAATAACACTTAATCTCTATGTCACGTTTCCTGAAGCCTTGTTATCCAAGTTGTAAATAATAATGTTTGTAATTTAACAAATTTAGTTTTAGACCACTCCCAAGTCCACATGCAACTTAATGGATATTTCTGGATGGAGTGTCATGTGGTGGTGAAATGAGGAGGCCATGTCCTCTCTCTGCTTGTTTCCTTCAGTCAAAGCAAATTCATGTTTCAGTTTCATTGTGATGTTTACACACATCTGAATCTGCTCTTTTTCATACAGGGTCCACAGTTAACACTCACCAAGAGCCAGATGTTGTGACGAGTTCGTTTTGTAACGAATCACACAACAACTAACTAAGTTTAAGAGCCAATCTGGAGAGAGACAAAAACTGACGACAAATAATAATAAGTGGAAGCGGAAAGAGTATTGAGAGGAAATAGAGGAAAATGGTGACGTGGTGAGTTGAAGTGAGTGCTGCTACCAATAAAGCCACGAGGCACACCAAGACGGCGCCAGGGAACATTGTATTGTGAGAGATGTTGTTTTCTTTTGTGCACAATTCAGCTTTCAGTTTCTCAAAATTATACTCGTAGGTGCTGAACGACCTTGTTATTTATGCCTTGCTAAATCAGACTAAAAAAGATAATTATCATCCACCCTCCTAGGTATTTTTTGATTACATCGGTGAAAAGCTTAGTCTAAATCAGGGTTCCTCAAATCTTTCCCTGGAGGGCTAATCTGCTGCAGAGTTTAGCTCCAACCCTGATCAAACTCACCTACCTGTGATTTTCTAATGATCTTGAAGACTCTGATTAGCATGCTCAGGTGTGTTTGATCAGGGTTAGAGCTCAACTCTGCAGGAGTGGGCCAGATTTGAGGATGCCTGGTCTAAATGATAGTGATCGTTGATGAGTTACTTGCTCAGAAAGAAAAATGAAGTGTTGCAAACTCTAGGGAGAATCTACAAAAACCCACACCGGTGGAAATTGACAGGGAAAGGATTAAACAAATCCATGGCTATGTGAAATAATCCACCGAGAGCCCAGCAAAAAAAAATAAAAAACAAGAGTGGAAACACCTGAGTTTTTAACAACACCCTTCCAGTTGCCATCAACATGGAGAAACACAACAGTCATTTCAAGAGAAAATGTTTGTTGAGAATGCTGTGAAAGAAATTAAAGAACAAGTGAGTGGCATAAATGGCAGATTGGATACGGGGGAGGATTATCAATGATAAATGTGGAAAATAAGATGCTGCAAAACAGGGTGAATGAACTTGAGTCCTATCAAAGACACTGGAATTTGAAAATCTCTGGAATTCTGGAACAGGATGACGAGAATGTCAAGATGACTGTAATTGATGTTCTAGCATGCATCTTGTGGATACTCTGCAAAACTTGGATGCTGCTCACTGTTTGGCTCCCAGACAGAAAAAGGGTTTCTCTTCCTCACAACCACGCCGTATCATTGTGCAATTCTTGTCGTGCACGACACATGACTGCATTTGGATCGACACCAAAAAAAGGTTCTCAAACAAAAGAACATTAAAATCACTGAGGATCTGACAATGTGTGAAAGATGCAAGAGCCAGGTTATGGCAACTGGTGGAAGAAGCCAGACGACAGAAGAAGATCGCTGGATTCAAACAGCCCTTTGTCATCGTAGATGGTAGAAGAATTTCAGTAGAGGACCTGATTTAAGGTGATGATCAGTCATTTCTTGTAAAAATGTTCTTCTGTAAACTTTACTAAAGGACACATGCAGTTTATTCTGTGAATGTTGAAGCAGAGTTACTAATTTTACAATTTGTTTCACTTTAGTTGTTTAGTGTGTTGTACAGTACAATTAAGGGATTAAAAAAAAAATGAAGGGGAAAGTTAATAACGGTATGTTTATGCACCACAGCCGTCACCATCCCATAGTTTAAATAATTATGAAAATCCCATAACTTATCTAAAACTCCTGGCCCTGATGGGTTGCCATTTGAATTTTATAGAACTTTTTGGAAAGATCTAAGAGACTTGATTTTCACCGTATTTAAAGACTGTTTAAGTTCTGGTGAATTAATAGAATCTATGAAACAAGGTCTTATTACACTCTTGTCAAAACCAAACAAAGACAATCGTTACATTGAAAATTGGCGGCCTATCACTCTCCTAAATTCTGATTATAAACTGTTAACTTCTTTGTTTGCAAAAAGATTAAAACCCTGTTTAGAAGATATTATTTCAATAACACAATCAGGATTTATTAAGGGTAGACATATTTCTAATAATATACGTCTTGTATTAGATTTGATAGACTATTCTGATCTTATTGAAGAAGGTGCCATTATTCTGTTCCTAGACTTCTATAAGGCATTTGACTCTATTGAACACGAATTTATATATATATATATATATATATATATATACAGTGCCCTCCAAAAGTATTGGAACAGTAAAGACAAAATTGCTCTGTTGGCTGTGGAGTCAAGAAAGACAAAATTGGTTTCAATGGCTGTGTGAGCCAAGACATTTACAAATATGATTAAAAGATGAATATGACACAAAACTATGAATGTCACATTTGTCATTGGGTGATTCAACACAGATGTTTTACCAAATAAGAAGATCAGCACTTTAGAGTTTCATCTCTATCTGATGTGAGCATAAGTATTGGAACAGATGCTTCACGGGTCTTTCTAAGTGATCAGCTGTGTCCTGTTGCATTAATTATTTAGTTATTAAAAGCAGGGAATATGTCGTATCAGTTATATCCATTACTTCTGCATTCTGAGTCTTGCATTCGATGATGACGACACACAAACCAGGATGAAGACGAAGGAGCTGACTTTGAGAGGAAAGCAAGCAATTTGGATGCTAAAAGAAAAGGACGAACTCAATTAGAGCTATAGCTAAAACAAAGGGCATGGAGAAATCAAGAGTCTGGAAACCACCAGCGACACCAGCAACCAACAACGACCTGATCGGCTGAGAAAAATAACAGTAGTTGATGACAGACAAATCATAAAAGCTGTGTCTGTAAAAATCACCAACAACCTCCAGAAAGCTGGGGTGATGCACTGACAATCTACTGTCCTCAGGAGACTTTGACACAGAATTACAGATGCTACACAGCAAGATGCAAACCTCTGACCAGCACCAAAAACAGAAAGACAAGATTAGAGTTTGCAAAAAAGCACAAAGGTGAGCCAGTAGAGTTTTAGAACTGAGTTTATGGACCGATGAGTGATGTGAAAAGATGAGTGATGGGAAAGCAAAAATGTGGAGAAAAAGTGAAGTGCAAATGATCCCAAGTATACAGTCTCATCTGTAAAGCATGGTGGAGGTGGTGTCATGGCATGGGCATGCATGGCTGTCTCTGGAACAGACCCTCTCAATTTTAATGATGACAATGTATGATGACAGTAGCAGAATGAATTTGAAAGGGTACAAAACCATCTTGCCCACCAATATTCAAGAAAATGCAATTCATTGGGAAGCACTTCATATTGGATCAGGACAATGACCCAAAATACCCTGCCAGTTCAGTCAAGGAGTTTATCAGGGCAAAGAAATGGAAAGTCTTAGATTGACTTGGGCAATCTCCCATTTAAATCCAATTGAACATGAATTTCACCAGCTGGAGAGGAGAGTAAAGGCAGAAACTCCCCAAAACAAGCAACAATTAGAATTGGCTGCATTAAAGGCTGGGAAAAGTCTTTCAAAGGATGAGACCAAGAGTCTGGTGATGTATATGGGTCACAGACTCACTGCTGTGATTGTGTGCAAGGGATCCGCTACTAAATAATAGCTTTTAATCTTTTTTATCTGCCTTATGTTCAACTGTCCCAATACTTATGCTCACATCAATGAGTGGGATGAACTCTAAAAGTGCTGTTCTTTTTATTTGGTAAAACATGTATGTGTAGAAACAGCTAATAATAAAATGTGACATTTTGTAGTTTTGTCACATATTCATCTTTTAATCATATTTGCAAATGTCTTGACTCCACAGCCAACAGAGCAGTTTTGTCTTTACTGTTCCAGTACTTTTGGAGGGCACTGTCTGTGTGTGTGTGTGTGTGTGTGTGTGTGTGTGTATATATATATATATATATATATACTGCGTACAACCTTAGATAAATTTTGATTTGAGTTAAAATAATATTCTCAGAACTATACATAAAGGTATAAACCTCACAAATGTATTGCATGGAATAATCAATATATTCTGTATATATTCTGTATAAAAAAAACAGGTCAATGGAAAATAATATTTCAAAATTTATAGACACTGGTGAGACTCTGGTGGGAAAATTTATAGACTGGTGGGATTAGTTATGAAAAATCAAAGAGTTTTTGAGGATAATTTAGGGCATATCGCCTAAGCTTCTACAGCTTATTAAATCATATCTACAGTACTCTAATTTAAAGGAAGAGATTCCCCGTTTTATGATAGGTGGCACTGTGCTATTTAAAAAAATGCAATAATATACATATCAGAAGAACATTACTCTCAATGAGCAGTATCGCCCCTAAAGCATTCATGGAAACAGATTTATCCTTCCTTATCTTTGTGTAACATTTGGTCTGTTCATAATAATTTTGTAATAAGGTCAAATACATTCATACTAAAATCCTTCACAATTTTTACCCCTGTAAGTTTTGATTTTATTTATTTATTTAATTAATTTATTTTTTATCTAAGTTTATGTATATTCATCAAGAAAGCTGTTTTTTGTGGATCTGAAAATGAATCAGTGTTTTTTGTTCTTAAAGATGTCCCTTCACAGTATAATTTTGGACTGAGATTTCAATTTTGATTTTACATCCTTTAATAACCTCATTGATATTATGGAAGAAGATGGTCCTGTTTTTGTTTTGTAACACTGGCTCTACTCTTTTAAATAATGCTGTTAAAATCGTGTGCTTGCTTGGAAAAGGTCATATTCACAAGTCTAAATTTACAGCTGCTAAACCAAATTTTATTGTATTTTGCTCTGTTTTGCTGATTCCCTGTGTAAATTAAAAAGAAACAAAATAAGCAGTTAAAACATACCAGATTTTAAATAAGATCACTGAAGCAACAGGTTTTTTTGTTCTTACTCACTGTTAAATCCAATTGTCATTGTACCTTAACAGTCTGTTTTCTAATTTCAAAACTTACTTGCAAAATGTAAAAAAACACAAAACAAACAACAACAAAAAAAAACAATAGAGTGAGTGACTCACACCGAGTGAGTCACGTTTAGTTGAATCGGATGCACGTGAGGATTAATAACGCCAAAAAAGGAATTACTTGCCGCACTATCGGTTCTTCCTGCTGCAGACTGCAGAGCGTGTCCTGTTCACCGAGCAGACTGTGAAGCTTGTGGGAATGATAGACTCATGTGACATGAGTAAATCAAATCAAATTATCAGCTGACAAAAACATCTCCTAAAATGTTCCATGTATTAATTATTCCTGACCTGTAAATTTGCACACCAATGACCAGTGTGAAAAATATCTCATATCTCAATCACTGCTTTCCTGACACAGAGTTCAGCTGCCTGACATTGAGTTTAATAAGGCTTAAATGTCCTAAACTATTAACCAGTAGTGTCGTCACAGTTCAGTTACTATTGTCTATATAAGAACATATTCTCTATTATTAGTATGCTGTTGTTTTGTCACAATCAATACTTGAATGTTGAATGTTTTTCTTGTTCTGAAGGTGACAAATACTTATTCTGAGAACAGTATAAATACAACTGCATTACTTTGAATTAGCAGAGTAAAAACAAATGGTGACAGAACTTTTTATTCACACATAACTTGATCTTAGTTTTTCGTGAATAAAGTCAAATAAGTGCATATTTCCAAAATCTTTCATGCATATTCAGCTTACAGGATTTCATCATCCTGTTTGAGAATTGTATCTTGTTGTGTACACCGAAAAAAAAGTAACATTTAAATTAACTGGTTTTATTCAAGTCAGAAATATAATTTAACATCACTGAACCAACCTATATACATTAGTTTATACCATCAAAACTCATTTTTATAGGCTAAATCAGGCAGAAACAGCTCTTTAAGGTAACAGTTGCAGTTCACCACATTTTACAGTCGGTGATACTTCAGTTCAGGGACCAATTCTGACTATTAACTAGTTGTTTATGAGCATGCATATTACTAGCATATTGGCTGTTTATTAGTATTTTGTAAGGTCTGTTTTGGGGTTTGTTTCATGTTCATGTTTTCATGTCTTTTATTTTGAAGTTTAGTTATGGTTCCTGTTTGTTTCATGCTTCCCTTGCCCTCATGTCTCTTTGCTATTGGTTCCCTTGTTCAATGTGTCATGTTCTGATTGGTTGTCCAGGTCATGTGTCTTGTTTCCCATTGGTTTGTTCTTGTCATGTGACCTTCATTGTTTGCTATATGTAGCCATGTCCTTGCCTTTTGGTTCTTGTTGTGTATTGATGTTGTAACCTGCTGTTGGTGAGTCTAGTCTGTTCATGCCATGCCACACCTGTTTCATGTCAAGCCTGTTTCTTGTCAAGTCAAGTCTGTTTGGATTATGTTTGGATTTTGGATTTCACGTTGTAAATAAACTGCACTTGGGTTCTCACGACGCTCGCCTTCAGTGGACTCTTTACATATTTATAAAGCACATATAAATGCCTTATTCTGCATGAGCATATTTTACATCCCTTAATCCACCCCATACCTAAACTTAACAACTTCCTTATTAAATCTCAATAAGCAGCAAATTAGGAGTTTATTGAAGTAAAATCCATAGTTAATATTAATTAATAGTGAGAACTGGTCCCCAAACTAAACTGCAACCTTACAGTCTGTGTGAATCATTGCAACCTTCGGATCTAAAGTATTTAAAGTAGGCTACTTTAAGGATTTAAAATATCAGGGCAAGTCATTTGTCTCTTGTTTTAAGAGGCAATTAGCCTATGCATATCATACAGAATACTTTGAAAATCAAACATAAAGATAAAAGAATAAGGACTGTAGCTTTTTACATTGCTAAATGCTCTCTTTAGTTGTTTTGACATTAATTTTTAAATTCAATAGACTTGTAACAGATCACATCCTTGTAATTCTCTTCCAAATCTGTAGGGGTCAGTCTCCTCAGGTAGAGAGAGTAAGACTCCAGGTATAAAGAACAAGGAAGAGAGTGGCAGACGGTAAGTGCCACATAGTTAACATGGTTGTTTGGCTCTTCTGCATACTGTGGTTTTCTTTGAGGAACTATTATTTCGGCACTCATCAAAGACTGTTGCTTATACTAATATTGCTTGTATGAAGCGAACCTGAGGCTGTTTACTTCAGTTGGATTTGCTCCTACATGGTTTTTCATTAGGTTTTTTTTTTTCTTTCATTTTTGGGCTTCCTTGTTTGTGGGTGGTTATGTTTCCTTTTGTGGACTATATTAGCCTGTATATAACTGTATTTAAGTGTTGTCTGTCATTTTTTGATGATTTCGTCATTGTCACTGTTTCTGATAGTGTTTGTCCAGTGGACAGGTCTGACCTTTGTTAATTGTGGTTTTCCAAATTTCTGCTCCATACAGAAAGACTGACTTTACATTGGTTTTGACAGCCTATTTTTACCTCAACAATTGCCGTGTGTCGCTCTGCTAGTGGAAGGTAAAGGCCTCAACCTCAACTCAGTCATTCATTTCACCATTTGAGCTCCATTTACGGGGTGCTTACAAATACTGTCAGATCTCTGTGTAAACTAAGAAAACACAAATTTCCGGAAAACAGTGACGTCATGCTCATAAGTATGACATGTCCAGTCTTTAGGAATGCATTTTTACTTTTTTACAAAGTGACATTGCCGACTACTGGCCTAGCATTAATTAATGCAGTGTTTTTAGTTGTTTTCATGGATCCGTTTAAATTAATAAAAAATACATAAATATTTTGGTGGTACTATTTTACTTTTTTAAATTATTATTCATTTCTAACTAAGAAATGTATATGGGGAACCATACACATACATATATATATATATATATATATATATATATATATATATATATATATATATATATATATATATGTATATGTGTGTGTGTGTGTGTGTGTGTGTGTGTGTTAGTTTAGAACCAAATTGTCTTAACATATTACTACTTGCTTAACAATATCCCTTTCCTTTCTCTCTTCTCAAATATTGCTTTGTAGAAACATTCAGAGATGGGCAACACACAGTCTGCTATAACATATCCAGGCTACACATTAGTGAGTGAAGATGAGCACATGGTCCTGGTGAAAAATGAAGGTGGTGATCAGTTTATCATTAAAAAGTTCAACAATGGACAGGTAAAGTGAACATTTAAAGTTTGAATGATATTTAAAAGTTTGTATTTATTAAAAAGAAAGGAGTTCTGATACACAAGTGTCTGTCTGGTTTAAGGAAAATGATTTAAACCTTCTCGTACAACTCCGCCATCCACACATCGTCCTTCACAAGGAAGTCCTTCCAGGTTGAAATAATCTTCAAAATTTATTCTGCAACAAAGTTATGAGTATATTTATTCACCCTTACTTTCAGTAGTTTGATCACTTCAGTGATTTAAAATACAGTGATGAATGAATCTGTTTCCAGATCCTGACTGCTTGTATCTGGTACTGGAGCACTGTGAGGGTGGAGATCTCGCTCAGAAAATCAAACACAAAATACAGACAGCAGATACATTTTCTGAGAGTGAGGTACGGTATGTTTATAGATTTAAAGATAGTGAAATTTAACCCATCATCATGTAATATTATAATGATGCTAAAATTTACAATTAACTGCTATTAAATCCCATAACTTGCCCATTGTTTAAACTCGCAGCATGGTGAATATTGCAACATAGTTATCATGCCAGGTTAGAAGAGCAGCATTAGGAAGTACACAGTAATACAAGCATTAAAAACATTGGGAATAAGTCTCTTCATGCAGATAATATTTAATAGGAATTAGAATATGTTTAAGCTTAAAATATATTAATATAAACTAATTATAAAAAAAACACTATTTACAGAGCTCTAAATAGTGATGTTTAATGTTCTGTTTTATGTGAATTTTTGAAAAAGAGTTATTTTATGTTACTATGTCTTGCTTCATACATGCATTAAACATTTTTGCAAATATTTCTGATTTGTAAATTCACATTTGGTTGATTTACAGATTTTGGACTGGACTGTGATGATTTGCATGGCATTGAAGTACCTGCATGATCAACATATCCTACATAAAAACCTGCAGCCCAAGGTACAAATGAGCCTAAAGTATCAGTGTACAATTATTCTTGGACAAAACAATAGAAGTTTCTCTTCAATTAATCAATTTTGTTTCATGTGTTGCCATGTAATACTTGGAGGCTGTATGAATAGATAGATAGATTTTTGACTGATATTACTGACTCTTTTTGCAATCCACTCATTCCCAGTGGCCACAAGCATATAACATATGTGTGTTTTCTTTTGAAAGAGCCTATTTTTCACTGCATGTGGAACCATTCGTCTTGGAGAGTTTGGAGAGATTAATGAACGGTATTGTGCAGCTTTACTTCAAAACAATGAACACCCTTCTGCAAGAAATAATGCATCAGTCCATATGATGAACATAATATGTACTGTGTATTTCTAGGTCCACTGAGGCACACACAACAGAAACTGAAGCTCTCACATATGTTGCACCTGAGAATTTGAGTGACACACCTTACGATAAGAAGACGTAATGGAAGAATTTAAATGTTAACGTTCTCTATATTTATTTCCTAAATCAACACACTGAAAAACCTCTATAACATTTCACTTTCTTTTTCAGTGAAATTTGGAGCTTGGGATGTGTCATCTATGAGCTGTGCAAGCTGAAGTGTGCTGTATGATATTTAATCCTTTGTATAACTAAATACATTGAGTTTGAAAAATATTGCAGAAATTTAAAGTACTTAGAAATGCCAAGACTGTACAATTTGCAGTCATCCATACAAGTTGTCTAGTTGTCAAAACTGTAAGATATTGTACAATATTTTCACACTCAAAATAAGTAGTTTACTCTTATTGAGAAAATCAATCAAACTTCTATCATATTTTCAAACCAATACAATACAGGCAACCATTTTAACTAGCTTGCTTTCCAAGATTTTCATTATACAAGGAAATGCTTTCCATCTCGATAATACATATATTCAGGGAAATACAAATTATATAATGTCAATAATCTATATAATCTGTTTTGTCTCAATAGGTATAAAAGGTGTGTGTGTGTGTGTGTGTGTGTTCTGGTATGAATTCACTGATACATTATTTTAAAATCCCACCAACTGGTTAACTCATCATTATTCCTATTAGTTTACGGCAAGAGATCCAGTTGAGATTGTTAGGAGGATATTGACCTGCTCCTATGAAGCTCTTCCCAACACCTTTTCTGCGGACCTTCGTCAGCTGGTTAAAGACACACTAGAGAAGGATTCAGAGAACCGGCCATCTGTCAATGAGATCTTGATGAGGCCTTTTATCATTCATCACCTTCATACAATGGTAAGTTAGATTACTAATGTTTACATTTTACTTTTAGGATATAAGAGAGTCAGTTTTTAAGACACTGGCATTGATTTGCCTTATTTTATAATTTTTCAGAGCATACAAACAGTTGATGAGCTTTATAAGACCCTAGATGTACTGAGAAACCTGGCAGAAGGATTGGAGACGGTTCACTTCAACACAACTGTCAGCAGTCTCACAGGAGGAGTAGTAGGACTGGCTGGAGGAATCACATCTGTGGTGGGACTTATTCTGGCTCCCTTCACTCTCGGAGCGTCTCTGATAGTGACAGGAGTGGGAATCGGTACGGCAGTAGCTGGTGGAATAACAGCTGGTGCCAGCAACATAACAAACATGGTTAACCAGCAAACCAACCGGCAAAAGATTAAAATGGTCATAACAGAGTTCCAGGAGAAAATTACCTCCATTATATGCTGCATCCAAAACATCTCAACAGCAGTGGAAACTCTAGAAAATGAGTTTTCAGCAAGCAATGGATCACTTTCCAGTGCACAATCTGGGATGAGTGTTGGAGCTCGACTTGGACGAGGACTGGGAGGAATTCCGGAGCTTCTCCGTTTAACTCAAGTCGTAAATGTAGGGAATATCGCAGCTCAGGCTGCAAGAGCAGTTCGTGTGGCCGAGACCGTTACAGGGGTTTTATCTGCACTTTTCATAGCTGTTGACATCTTCTTTGTCTTTCTCGACTCCAAAGAAATCCACAACATCCGCAGTGATTACGCTTTAAATACGAGTCGACCAGAACCCACCAGCAACCAAACGGTAAGATCGAATGACCAGACATCAAACAACAGCAACACCACAAACCTGCTGCCTTCAAACACTCAGGCAGAAGAGCTGAAGTCTGAGACCATGAAATTTGTGACGAAAATAAAAGACACTACAGCGGAGCTTCAGACGATTCTGGATATGTTACGAGACGCACTGAACCCAAACTCTGAGATGCCAAACACAGATAACTGAGAATTATCAAAGGTGGAAATTTGATATATTCAGCTTGTTCTTTCATGATAGATATACGTTTTAATTGTTGTACTCGAGTGCCATCTTAAAACATTTTTTTGAAGGTCTCGACAGCATTTGTACTCAGTCTTTTCTTGGTCTCAGACTAAGAGGACTCAGGATTTTATTTCAAGAATGGTCAAGACCACAACTGTGGATATCACTAAATTGCTGGTGCATTGTTTGTGGTTTATTTGTTAACATCATTAATGTGATTGGACGTCCAACTTACTGCTTCAGATGCGATCGGTAACTTATTTCTAATTTGATTTATTTTGACACTGCTGTGCTGGATCAGAATTTAATAAGGATTGTATTAAATTATGATATTATTGCAAACAAAAACAAAAAAAAAACAACGTATACTTAACCAATATCACAAGAGCAAGAGAGCTGTTCACTGAATATGAGCTTGATTGTGATTTATTGAATGAATCAGCTGCCTTCAACAAATCAGTTGAATAAATTATACTGTGACAGACAGGTGATTTGCTGTCACTGAGCAAACTGGCAGTTTTAGTATAATATTTAAAAGTATAATTTTATTTTTTCATTATATTTCTACATTCATAATTTTATTTTTAGAATATTTCAACAATATTTATGCAGTTGTTATTGCGCAAATTCAGATTCAACTTTTGTGCCACCACTGCAGGGCAAAGATGAATTTTGTTGTTAGTGATTTAATTTGATTAATAACAACTTTTTAAAGTGTCTTATTATTCTAATTGTATTTAATGATTAAAAACAAGACATTGGTAGCAAAGCTTAGGTAATGGTAACTGTATATTCTGCAGGGGTTTATAATAATGAAGCATCTAAACCATTGAGTAATGCTCACTATATAGCTCACTGCACTGCCAATTAATTATGTTAAGTGAATGTGTTTTGGAATTTTTGCCTTTATTAACTTGATGTTTTGAAAAGTTTTGTTTTCTGTAAGCGGGTCTTTGTGAGTGGCTGCTAATTTTTTTTTTTCCCTACTGTGTATGTATAGTACACTTTAACTGAAATAAATGTGACCCTTGGTATTTTCTTTTAATTCAGTCCACTCTATTTTATTAAATTCATAATAAACAGCTGAAATAGGATTTGTTTAATTGACTATGATTACTTTTCAGACATTTCAGATTGAAATAGAAACCATGAGCGAAGTTCTAGAGGTTTCCTCTACAAATACCATTACAAACCAATCATTTAAACCATTATCTGTAGTGTGTTTTGGGCAATAAATCCATCAGGATTTAATGGTTTTAACATGCCACTAATAGAACGCAACAAATTACCAGCAGGGACCCAAGTTGATTCTACAGTTTCCATTAAAACCAAAACAGTTCCAACCAACACCAGGGGTGTATTCCAGAAAGCAGGTTATGTGACATACCCGGGTAAGTTTGAGGATAAGCAAGCGGATAACCCAACCCAGGCTCATTGGAAATACGTGCCTCTACATACATTTCTGCAACCCCGTAATTATGTACCTTACTGCACGTTTCCTGGCAGTTTCAAAGTTAAATGTCCAGAGAGGGGCGCTAAAACACACGTTTAATACGTGACCGTGGCACGTTTTTATTACGGTGGTACAGGCACGTATTGCAGCGTTTTTATTATGCTGATTGAGGTACGTTTTGCGGCCATTCAGAATTCAAATATCCGGTGAGTGTCGCTAAAGATTAATGCTCTATCATGTTGGAAATATCCCCTACACCAAACTCAAACCTAAACCTACCCGATAGTGTTAACAAATGCAAAAGTAATATAAAAACTTATTCGCTGATACTGCCATACTATTTTAACTTCCTTATGAGGATCTGAGTTGTGTAGTCGTACCGTAGTTTCACAGGGATTCGTACCGGAGCTCTTCATCACCTAAGTGCAACACCGTATCGCCTGAGCTACCGAGTAAATCTACTAGATTAGAAAACTCATGCATATGAAGCTGTGTATATGACGACACCATTCAAACGTATCAGTTTTAAAATCGTGCAGGATGTTAAAACTGTTTTGAAGTCATAACATTCTGCAACTAATTGTGTGAAAATTAGCCTTTATTAATCAAAAATATACCTGTAAATGATACTTTTGTGTGAAAAAGATAAAAGTTGTCAGAGTTTTACTGCCTCTAGTGTTCATTTCAACTGGAAACTGCAGCGATTTGTATGTATAGGTACGTTTTTTCAGTTTTGCAGAAATGTATGAGTAGGCACGTATTTCCAATGAGCCTAGGTTGCAACAACCCGACAACCTCAGCTTTCAGTTCCAAAATCGGAGGTTACTTTCAGGGTATGTAAGTAACCATAGTAACTTGCTCTCTGAAGACAACCTGGTCCAGAGCAGGTTATGTTCCAGGGTTAGTTCACTTCAGCACTATCAGCGCACGCGTGATCTTGTATTTCCATCTCTGTTGCAACAGTTTTGGAAGTGTCTAAAATGACTGAACCCATATGTACAAGTCATTGGTGTTTGGTGATGAGTTTTTGGCTCAAGGTCTGCATTTACAGTCACACCAGAGCCAGTGTTCAACTGGGATTAGGACTTGGTTTTATGCAGACCAGTCAAATTCTTCCACACTGACTCAATCAATCATGTCTTTTTGAACCGAGCCTTATACACAGAGGCATTGTCATGTTAGAATAGAAAAGGGTCCTGTCCAAACTGTTGCTATAAAATTAGAAGCACACAATTAACTAGAATATCATTATATGCTTAAACATTAAGATTTGTACTCATGGAAATTACTAAAGTAGTCAAACCTGTTCATTAAAAGGGGGCGAACCAATACTTTTGGCAATATAGTTTATATATATTATCATATATATATATATATATATATATATATATATATATATATATATATATATATATATATATATATATATATATATATATAATACACACACACACTATCTATAGATAGATAGATAGATAGATAGACATATATATAAAGCGCTAATATAAGTAATAAATAAGGTTATTATTCTATTAAGGTATTATTCTAATATGGTGGTTGTTATATTTATTTTATTGGCATATATAACAGTTATCTGTATAAATTATAAAACACTATGACAAGGTAATGTTTAATTTATTATATTATATATACATATTTATTACATTTTATATTATCTCACACATGGATCGGAATTTTCTATAATGTATTTCTATAATAAAAATACATATCTGATATGACTTAATATATAATTAGCATCAAAAAATATATATTTTTTATATAAAATATAATATTCTCAAGGATTACAGATTAAACGGGGGAAAAAATGATTGCACAACCATCAATTAGGTGGCGATATGCACTAAGCATGTAAACGACAATTGAACAAAAGAAGAAGAAAGAAACAGCATGGCGCGCTTTTTGTTTGCGTCCGTTTCCATAGTGACTCGCCGATTCGTCGCTCTGTTGAGAATGTCTTGAGTCTTAATCAGGAACATACTCTGGACTGAATGAACTTACTCCCAGACGCGTTTTTGGAACCACATACCTCGAGTAAGCAAGGTTTGGGGTTAATCAACCGAGCGTTCAGGGTTTAGCTGACGGTAAGTGAACCGTGCTTTCTGGAATACACCCCAGTTTAACCAGCTAAACACCAGCCTAGGCTACGTTTCCCAAAAGCATCATAAGCCTAAGTTGATCGTAGCTTCATTGATTTCCACTGATCTATGTTGTACTTAAGCTTGCAATGCTTTTGGGAAACGCAGCCCTGATCAGGTTTGAAGACCATCTTGAAACAAATCTGTAGTCAATATAGGCTACGCAAGTCAACAGGTAGACATAACAGCACTATAAAACATTCCAAACGACTCCTGCTGGAATATGAGTTTTATGAGAGGAAGAGAATGAAATGTGATGAGAACAACCTGTTGTAATGCTTCCTGATGCAGCGATTTTGCAATATTTTGCATAAACCCTAATCCTAAATGAATTATATCACTAGGCACTATAAACATGACTAAACAGGACAACACACTGTGAAAAAAACTATGAATCACAACATCTAAAAAAAGAAAATCAACACAAATCATATAAAAAAAAAAAAAATAAATAAAAAAAATATATATTTGAATGGAGAGCCCCATTTCAGTTAACATTTACTCACCTGTGTGAAGATGAACTTTATCACTCACTCCGTCATCACGACAGATTGATATATAAGTGTGTCATTCAGTGTCCCTTTTTTTGATCCTTCCTTCATTTGTATTTCATTGATGTTTTGGCTAAATCTGAATGTTTCTCTTCACCTGATAATCGCTAGCATGTTTAACGTGATTGGCTTTTATTGTTCCGTACCATGTGATAATGACTGGTTATATGGAGAAAGTACAGTGGCCGAGAGAGCTCAACGTGTTGCAAATGAAAAAAAGACCAGGAAATTAAGAAAACATCTTCATCAGTTTGACAACACAGATGCTGCAGATACTCACAATGGGACCAAATACAGAAACATGCTGCAAATACTCACAGCACAAACAAATACAGGAAAGTGCTGCAAAAACATACAACGCAACCAAATACAGAAACATGCTGCAAATATGCAAAGACCACACCGGAAATGTTTAAGGGAACTGCAACAAGTGACGAACATGGCTGGGACATGCTTATCAATGTCTACTCTGAAAACTGAGAAACGTTATGTTAGTGTGACGGTCGTGCTTGGGCAGCCTCTTTCCTGTGTGGAGCTGCACAATGGAGATACAACACGTGGAAATAAGGATTTCAATGCATGGAGAATAAGTCAGTTCCACTCTCCTTAGCTCTGCTGTTTATTTAACCCTCCTGTTACCCTAAAATCTGGCAACACCTTTTCTCCTTTGGGGTCAATTTGACCCCAGCAATTTAAACCTCCAGAATATGATTTTATTTATTAAAAAGTTTGTGTCAGGTCATTTATGTCTTTATTGACTACTTAAATAAGCCTTTAAATAAATCTAAAAAAATAATTAAATAAAAAAATAATAATAATAAGCTGTAAGTGTCTAAAAGAGTTTTTGTTTGACAGCATTATATATCGTACCTTAAGGCAAGACACTACAGGCAAAAAAAAACATTGTTTATTTTTTATTTATTTTTTTTTTTTTTTTATGCAGTGGTCAGTACTGAGGTTTTGGGCAGTTTGGCATTTTATAAAGTGTTGTTTCAGACTAGTGGAAAGAAAACATCCAAAATACTCATTTAACTGCTTATTTTATTGCACTTTCTATTTGTGTCTGTAGACTTCAATACATCTTTAAAAGGTGTGAGTTTCTTTCTCCACAGCAGCATTTAATTTTCATAATGCATCATTTGCATATTTAAACATAGCTATATTCATGGGGTGTCTCATTGTTACGGTCCCTGGTATAAATGTCTACAAGTCAGGAGGGTCACATAACATAACAGATGGACAACGGCTAGCATATTCCAAATGAATTCTTTAACATAAATTACTCACAAACGTAACCAAGAATAAGAAACGGGGAGCCCAGAAACAAAGGAGGGAATAACTAAACTAACAGAATCAAGTCGGGACTCCCTGCTCCAAACTAAAATTACAAACTAAGATGAGAAAAAGTATGTGGTGATGTGGCCATAGAGAAGGCTGTGGCTGGCAACGAGAGACCAAAGAGTCCGCCTCCTTCCACTTCATTGCCTCGCTTCCCCAGCTCAGCCAATAGGGACTAGAGACGGCAAAATATAAGACAATATTAATGCAAATGTTTACTTGAGGACTCTGGGCTGGGGCGTACGCGAGGCGCACATAGCACTCACCTTAAAGGCAATCTCAAATGATTTCACAAAAGTACAGATACATTAATGAGTTTGTCAGATGCTTTTATTTCAAGCGATGCACATTGCATTTAAGCTATACATTTGATCAGTTAATTTTATAAAACCAAACTGTGCTCTGCAAAGAAAGCTTTTATTGAGAAGCTTCTGGAATTATATCCAGTTTAAACATGCATAGCAACATTAATTAATGGTGAAAGTTTCTATTTAGTACAACCTCTGCCTATGGTTCACAGGTCTGACCACGTTGGGACGGTTGCGAGTAAGTTTGTTTCTCATAGTGAACAGGCAAACATTGGTTATCAATGACCTCACAGGCAACAGTCACATAATATTTATTGTTACGAGGTTTTTTAACTTCACACTGTCCATTTCTCAATGAACTTTGAACAATGTACACAGTGAACCTTTCTGTACTGATACACAAGTTTCCCGTGTCTCTGGTGCCTCGTCCGTTGCAGATTCTTATAATGCTATCGGTGTAGGATTGAGGGAGGAAGGACTGGAAACGTTTTCTGCCACAAAGACGACTTCTTTCTAGATAGTCTGTCCAAGCCCATTCACTGTTCATGTCAAATTCCTCTGAGAGAATATGTCGGTGATTAAAAGTATTATATGCGTTGTTATATTGAGATCTCTGGCAGGGATAATCCCAGTTAGAAAACAGACCCCGTTTGTCACGGCTTAATGTGACATTATCCAATCCATCAGTGAACATCACAGTCATGAGGAGCACGAGGAAAACCTCCGTTCTCATCCTGGAAACATATGAAGGACAGATGATTAGAGCTGCACAGATATAGATACCAGCTTAAACGAAACCTGAAATTGCATTTACTAGAATTAGTTTTGGTTCAGCAAGCTAATTAGCAAGAGGTTCTTAGCATTTGTCGCATTGTCAATTTTATTTGAGTAATTTCATTGTGTGATTGTACAGCACATTGGTCAACATTACATTGTTTTAATTGTGCTTATATGTATATAATAAATACACAAACAAAAACAAACAACTAATGAACAACTTCTACTGTAATAAAGCTGTAACTTCAGCAGCAATTAAGTGGCCAAACACATCAATATCATTATGCATTTTTGCTCTTTGCATTCTGTTTCTTAAAGAATGGTTGCTGCAAAGACTATTTGAGGAGATTCACCAATAGCTTTGTAACTTTTCATTAGTATGCAATACTTTTGAAATGTTAATTCTTAGTGCTATGTGATCATGATCCAAATTCAGTCAAAGAAATGGTTTTAAATATCAAGGTTTGTAAGTCTTGAACCAATCTGAGCCAGTTTTGTAGAAGATTTGAAAAGAAAAAAAAAACTAAATCTGTTTAAAATAGTGATAGGTTTTATAACAAGTTTCATATCGATGATATTTCAAAAATATTTTATTATTTGTAATATGTAAAAGTTTTTAAGCTTTGAACCGTTTTAAATGGTTTTGACCAGTACAGCCTAAAAATTATTTAACATTTATTAAAGGTCAGATTAACGCTGTTGAATGAGTTTTAAAATAAAGTACATTCAACAAAATGTGCACATAATTTTCAAAATAGCAAAACACACGTTTACCACATCATAGTTCAGTTTAGTACACTTTCTAAATTCATTATAACAAAGACACAAACTAGTGCCAGATTACATGTTTAGTTCATGAGAACTTAAACCTTGAATTGCTGTTTAGATTTTGTTTAACTAGTCTCACTTCCCTCTGAAATACTGGTTAGTGAAAATCATAGTGTGAAACTGTGTTTCTTCTCATCCAGACAGTTTGTGTTTGACATGAGCATTCGCTGCAATGCAACATCATATAATGATTTATTCTAATTAAGTCAAACAAAAGACTAAACTTTTATTACTAAACTAACTAAAGATTTTACATAAGCTTAATATCTTGATGTGAAGAAAGAGATGCAATAGAATATCCTTCAGAATCTGAACTTGAGAGTTTACATATTAAAGTTAATTTGTACTGTATGCAGATTTACCTTCGTGTTGTTCTTGAGCTCGTGTGAATGAAAGAGTCTGGATGAGTCTGAGCTGAAGATCAGAAAGTGTCTGAGATGTTCTCTGGACTGATATTTATTGACTTGAAGAAAGGTGGGTGTGAACGTATCACAAGCACATTTCCTGCCTTCAAACTAAACTTAGTGCATTTTTTATTATATCTTTGTGATTCTGATTTTAGTAAATTAACCTTCATCATATCACAAAAAAATGAGAATGAATTGCAGCCGCCTGTTATGAACAGTCATGTGAATCACCTATTCAATTCAATTCAAGTTTATTTGTATAGCGCTTTTTACGATACAACTGTGACCCTGGACCACAAAACCAGTCATAAGGGTAAATTTTTCGAAATTGAAATTTATATATAATATGAAAGCTGAATAATAAGCTAAATAAATAAGCTTTCCATTGATGTATGGTTTGTTAGGATAGGACAATATGTGGCTGAGATACAACTATTTGAAAATCTGGAATCTGAGGGTGCAAAAAAATCAAAATATTGAGAAAATCTCCTTTAAAGTTGTCCAAATGAAGTTCTTAGCAATGCATATTACTAATCAAAAATTAAGTTTTGATATATTAACAGTAGGAAATTTACAAAATATCTTCATGGAACATGATCTTTACTTAATGTCCTAATGATTTTTGGCATAAAAGAAAAAAAAAATTTTTTGACCCATACAATGTATTTTTTTGCTGTTTCTACAAATATACCCCAGCGACTTAAGACTGGTTTTGTGCTCCAGGGTCACATATTGTTGCAAAGCAGCTTTACAGGGAATTAAGTTTCTACAATATATTTATATATTGTAGAAACTTAATATATTTAACTTTGGCAAAATTTGGTAATTCTGTATATTGTCTGAGGGTTGGCGTCCTTTGAGGTCCACTGAGACTTATGAGGTCCTATAGCTGAGACTTCAGGGCTGATGAAGAAAAGTGACGTCACTGACTGGATTTACATCTGAATCGTCAGGATCTTCAATGATAATAAGGAATGTTGATTTCAAAAACAATGAAAGTCAAAATGAAAATTATTATTCACTAAAGTAAGTATTTAAAGTAAGTATTACTCTTTCTCTAACCTTCAATAATAATAAAAAAATAAATAAATGCTTATTGATGCTTTGTGTGCATCATATAGTGTCCGTTTATGTAAATAAAACAAAATCAATATCTGCTTTCTTTACTGGTCGAATGAATAAAAGAAGACTCACTGATGTCACTTCTGAGACAATGTCATATTTCCTCAAATTATTAAAAGAAATTAGTCTTATTGATGGGTTTATTAGAATTATTAACCAATTATTCCAGGCATTTCTGTTTACTGTATGTCTGAAATAAATAAATTACATGAGTACTGAGTGAGTGAAGAATCAAAGAAATTTGGTGTTTTGTCTTAATGAATTTTATATAATTTCATCTGGCTGTTCAATGAAAATGTAATATGTTATCCCTGAACTGACTCTAATTGGTGCATTAAACACATGCAATACAAACTATACGATTGATGAACAACCACAGAAAACATACAGAGCATATGAAGATGCTTTATGAACTAATAATATGAACCTTATGCATGGCCCTGCACCATTTGTGGGAGCAGAATCATTAAAAATGTAATCACTGCATAACAATTATGGGAACTAATTTGAAATTAAATGTATATGAATAGGTCTCCATTTTATTTAATATGAAGTAGACTATAAGTCTAGTGACTCTCTTGTGACATTAATGAACATTTCAAGCTTTTAAGAGCCTCAGAAATGGGCATGAGTGAAACATCTATGTTTTTTTGTTTTTGTTTTTTGAAAATTAGCAATATAAATGCAATATACTGTATGCATTGACAAAATGCCCAGTTACTTCTGAACTGCCATTGATTGAGAGAGATGCACTTTTCAGCCATCCTTTGTTCCTTTGACTCATTAACTGGTCAAATATATAATAAAAAATAATACATGATCGCAAAGATTCAAAGAGCATCAAGAAAAAAATTATTCTGCCGCCTTCAGCAAAATCACAATAATGTAGTATTTGAAATATGAATTCAGACATTTTTGAACTCAGCAACTCCATTTAAATACTTTTGACTGTTTTGCTTAACAACTTTGCCATTGTGACCATCATGACAGACTGAAAACAAAAGTGAGTGCAATGGCCTGTTACACAGATGTCACAGGAGGGAATGAAACATTGAATTACTGAAAACATATTTATAGAAAAAAAAAAGACCACGTCAGACGGTTTCATTTCTCTGTGGGGGAAGAAAAAGCACCTCTTAGCAGACAACATATATGATACATTTTGCATGAACCACGAAAAGAGCAATGTCGAACCACGTCAACAGACAGTATTTCTCAGATTGGTTCTGAATTCCCTGAAAACGACAGCATCACCGTCTTTCAGATGAGACGTTAAACCAAGGTCTTGACTCTCTGTGGTCATTAAAAATCCCATGGCAATTCTTGTAAAGAGCAGGGGTGTAACCCCGGTGTCCTGGCCAAATTCATGCCACTGGCCCTTATCAATCATGGCCTCCTAATAATCCCCATCCACTTGATTGGCTCTATCACTCTCTCTCCTCTCCACCTGTAGCTGGTGTGTGGTGAGCGCACTGGCGCTGTTGTGCTGTGGCTGCCGTCGCATCATCCAGGTGGATGCTTCACACTGGTGGTGGTTGAGGAGAGACCCCCCACATGATTGTACAGCGCTTTGGGTGTACAGCAATACACATAAAAAAGCACTATATAAATGCATCATCATCACTTGCTAAGCAGAGAGTAACAGCATTATCTACTCTGGCACAATCTTTCCGGTAAGGCAAGCGGATAGAGTTGGCGTAGTTTAAAAAATTATCGGGGATGATATCAGCGGCAATAAAAGTAGTGCCTCTTGGGTTGCTCAAAGCACAACCACTAAAGTGATGGATCAACAAGTTTCAACTCCACCCCAAAATTGCACAGGCGGGTGAGACTGAAGCTCACATGGAAATGCATTCAGGCCTTGCACCCCTGGTTGAGCAAAAAGAAATTGGACCAAGGGGTCCCTCTGGGGAACATATCAGCAAGGAGGATGGTGGTGACAACAGATGCGTCTCTGACAGTTTGGGGGGGCTGTCTGGTAAGGTTGAACAGTGAGAGACAAATGGGTGTTCCTCTGGAACATGGAACATATCAATGTGTTAAGAGTTGAGGGCAGTTTACATGGCCTTGAAACGACTGATTCCTTTTCTGAAAGACAAGCATGTCCTGGTAAGAACCGACAACATGTCAGCAGTTTATCGTATCAATCATCAGGGAGGCACCAGGTCATTGCGTTGACTCTTGGGGCCCATCCAAGACTGGCCTCAATCAGGGCAATCTACATACCGGGAATAGTGAACCGGGCTGCCGAGCTCCTCTCTCGAACAGCTCCATTTAAACCATTGGCCCAGACTGATCTTAGATCATTATCATGGAGAACAGTTTTCCTTCTGGCTATCAGTTCAGCAAAAAGAGTGAGCGCGATACATGCTTTGTCAGTAAGTGAGGATTGTTTGAGATGGAAAACAGATTACTCAGGGGTCTCTCTCTGGCCAAATCCGGATTTTCTTTCCAAGATTTTCAATCCTTGCACAGTCAATCAGGCAGTTGAACTTGCAGCCTTTAATCTGACCCAGATTCCTTATCTATCAGGCTTGACCTTTCTAGTCTGTGCCCAGTAAGAGCACTCCGCACATACATTGAGCGCACACAGGGGTTGCGACAGTCACATACTCAGTTGTTTCTGTGTTTTGTTAAAAAAAGCATTGGACAACCAATCCAATCTCGAAGCAGCGTCTATCACACTGGATAGTGGACACTATTGCACAAGCATACACTACCCAGAGCTTACCAGTTCCAGGGAACCTGGTAGCTCATTCTACTAGGAGTCTAGCCACATCATGGGCAACACTGA
This sequence comes from Tor tambroides, assembly GCA_021397915.2. Taxonomy (NCBI): domain Eukaryota; kingdom Metazoa; phylum Chordata; class Actinopteri; order Cypriniformes; family Cyprinidae; genus Tor; species Tor tambroides. The sequence goes on along the minus strand of JAFVLL020002364.1, from coordinate 13,383 downwards.
AAGGTGTGTCATTTATAGATATATGTGCAGCAGCCTCATAGAGTTCACCTTGTACCTTTGCCCGGTATTACAGGGTCAATGTGGCAGAACCAGTTTCGTTTGGGTCTGCATTTCTGCGGGAAGCTTCTAAGCAGGGATGTAGGGAAGGAGAGGCTTCTCACCCCTCGTGACCCTGATGGTACTAGTTATCCAAGGTAAGACCGTCGAAATAGATCATAAGTTATGACTATAACTATGGATCTATGAGACTGAATGATGACCATCACCATCTCTTGTCACTTGGGATGAACTGAGGCATTCCAGGCAGGAGGAAGTGCTTTGTTGATCCGGATGTTTTATAGTGAACAAACAATTCAGGGTCAGTCATCTGACTTTGTTTACATTAGGTCTCCGAAAGAATGGCAGAATGGCGTCATTCAAGGTAAGACCATGGTGACGGTCATCTTTCAGTCTCATAGATCCATAGTTATAGTCATAACTTACATTATCATTTTCGCGTCCTGTGCCACGTTGTTTAAATAGCAAATGTATTTGCGACCATTTGTGCGCCCATGGGCATGCTGGTCTGAAAACAAAGTGTGTCCAGGCGCATCGTTGGTGCATTACTATTTTGAGGCAACTGAAATAGACCGCACCATTGACCAACTTAAATCTGGTCTAAAGTCAATGGCGCAGTATTTTTTTAAAATTATTTTGTTAGAGCGCGTTAGTAATATGCGCCTATAGGCAGGTCCACAATGCACGTACACTTTGATTATTACACACACAGGGATGTGCAGCAGCACACAAACATGCCAAATATCAAAAATTAAAGGATTACAATGTAAAAGATTATTAATGTGTTTGCCATATAAATATAAATATGCCTACATGTCATAATGGACAGTCATTGCATGTATCAGAATTAGCCTACCTATTTGCTCGCGCACGAGCAGCTCCGTTTCCTCTCTGGAGACGCGTTCAGTCTTTGCGCTTGCAAATTCCACCGTGTAAATAGTGAATCTGCCATGGCGCGGGCGCAACTGGCTCTTAAAGGAAATGGGAGATGAGACTCTGATTGGTTTATTGCATGTTATGCCCAAAATACACCCATTACTCATTAAGAGAATAGGGACAACCATTTTGGAACGTGCCTGGCGCAGCGACTGTTTCTCCCGTCTTGAAACTAGCAAAAGTGCATTCGGACATGCCCTAAGTGCACCTGCGCCATGCGCTTTAGACCATGCGCTTAGATCGTTAAAATAGGCCCCAAAGTCTTTTGACTGCTTTCCTTAAAAACTTTGCCATTATGACCGTCATGACAAACTGAAAACAAAAGTGAGTGCAATGGCCTGTTACCAGAGGTCACAGGAGGAAATGAAACATTGAATTACTGAAAACATATTTATAGGGGGAAAAAGACCACCAGACGTTTTCATTTCTCTGTGGGGGGAAAAAAAACCACCTCTTAACGGACAACATAAGACATGATACATATATTTTTCATCTTGTTTTTTCATAACAAATTTAATATATTTTTTGTATTGCTTTTTTGTTTTGTTTTGTTTTGTTTTTTTGGTCTGCAGACAAATAGAGTAGATGTTCCAGTACAAAAAAAAACATTAGCTATTTCTTAAGTGTTATAATAAGTATTACTTAAAGCAATTAGTTTATGACAGTAGCCAAATGAAATGTATAAATAAGTAATAAAGTAAAAGTTGCATCTGTGGCCTTGTACCTATGACCCAATCGTGTTGATATAACATCCAGAAGCATGATAGTGAGTTTAATATAACTTTATTATTATACATGTCAGTCGTTGTGATTTTGCCAAGTAATACATGCTCCTGGATCAACATTATTGTCCAAAAACATAGACCTAACTCTATCCTTACCCTTAAACCTAACCCTACCCATAATTTATCCCTAATATCAAAGGAAAATTATAGTTGAACAAGGATGTAGAAGCACCCAACTCTGGTTGTAAGGCTAAAACTGACATTTCCTGTAAACTTATCCCTCAGTTATCATTGGTTGATTGGAATGTTGTTCCAGGAACATGTTGCACTTGGTGAAATCACGCCCACCCACAAGATACTGACTTTTAAAGCCACTTTTGTGTGTGTGTGTGTGTGTGTGTGTGTGTGTGTGTGTGTGTGTGTGTGTGTGTGTGTGTCCAACGTGCCTGTTAGTAAAAAAATAATTAATCTTCTTTATTTTATTAATTGTTTTTTTTCTTTCCTCAGAATATGATGTGCAATTATTTGCAAGTAATTAGATAATTTATGAGAATGTAGATTAAAAATAATTAATTGACAATCCTAGTTATTACTCAATATATAATATATATATCCCTGGTAAGAACATCCCTAAACATAATTTACAAATAATTTAAAACAAAACATAATTTATTTTCAAAAATGTTTAACATTTAATTAAATAAAACAATCATGGTCACCTAAATATTAATTATATTTATATTTTCATCGCTGATTTTATTTGCACTCAATCTTGTGCATTCAGTCAATATACTGTATAGACAGCAGACAGCTATATCAAAATGGACAAAAATAATGGAAAAACTTATGGGGGTAAGAATGCAACTTTGCATTCTTAGATTTGCTTCTTAGCATTCTTAGTATGCTTCCTTAGATTTGAGGCCAGTAGCCAGAAATTACATATTTATTAATGTGCATAAGATAAAATAAAAATGCCAGAAAAGAACAATCTAACGAGGTGAAATAAAATTGTGTGTAGTTGAATTTATTTATTTTTTTTCCCCCTTTCTTAAACTGTACTTGACTAAATTACAAATCCCCCAAAATAACACCTAGGTACCATAATCAATTAAAATTACACCCCTGCAATTTCTGCTTGGCAGAATGATGTTTTTGTCCTCAGGAAAAGTCTCAAGTGATAGTTTCACCTTCTTCTGCCTGAGTCAGTCTGTTTCAGAAGCTGCCTGCTCACATCTAAAACTTGAACACTAAGAGAACCGCATGAATCAAACTGAACCTTTGTCAATTCTGACCACAATTGTGTCTGAGCAATCAGCTCTTCATTTAAACCTCTTTCAATGGTAACCTCTTAATTTGAGAAGTCTCATCTGGCTGACAGCAGCAGTTCCCCATTCTATTTTAATAAAGCAAGTTCTTTGCAGAGAAAAAAGCAAGCAGCTTCTTCTTTGCAAAATGCAGAAAACAGAAGTAAACTCCTCTTATTAGTTTAAAGTGTGGTGTATAATATAATAGCAAGAATCATATGTGTTTTCTCTTTTACTAGAAACTAACCCCCGGTTTCACAGACAAGGCTTAAGCCTAGTCCCAGACTAAAGTGTAAGTCTGAGCTGTTTAACTGAAATAAACTTGCACTGACTGATCTTAAAATATATCAGTGCCTTTGTTTTGTCTCAAGATGCACACCAGTAATGTTTTTTTCTAAGGCATGCTAATAAAAATTACTTAAATTTCCTAATTGAACAATGGCCTAATCCTGGCTTAGTCTAAGCCCTGTCTGTGAAACCGGGCCACAAATGACTAAAATAGCAATGCACAAGAGTTATCTTGGTTTTTCTTAGTTAACATTAACCAACATCATATAATTTTTAATCAATTGTAGAATGGATCAACTTTTATACCGACTCCCAGGCATAGCATGATATCAATTGTAGACGCTTTCAGGGACAGAATATCATATTTAAACAATTTGCGATTAATATCTTACTATTTATTCACTGCTTTTAGGGCACCAATTTCCTGAATGTATGTATGGTCCCTAACCCATCTGACCAATGCATAAATCAAATTCTAACCCATAAAGGATTAATTACAACTCAAAATTTAATAATTCTCACAGTTCTCAGAAAAGAGACTTTATTTATTTGTTTGTTTGTTACTCAAGTCATGGCTTATAGTTATTATTATAGACCGACAGACGGTGAACATGTCTTACTTGTCAAAATCACAGTGACTGTCTCTTGTCTTCCTGTCCTCTGCATCACATCTGGCTCTTTAAAGGGAAACTCCACACAAAAATGAATATTATGTTATCATTTATGCACCCTCATGCTGTCCCAGATGTATATGACCAGTGGAAAGAGTATTTTTATTATTAATATTTTTATTTTTTTTTATTAATTGCATAACAGGAACAGTAACACAACATACATACAGTGCCCTCCAAAAGTATTGGAACAGTAAGGCTAATTCCTTTATTTTTGCTGTAGACTGAAAACATTTGCGTTTGACATCAAAAGATGAATATGAGATGAGAGATTAACATTTCAGCTTTAATTTACAGGTATTTTCATCTGGATCTGATACACAACTTAGAAGATATCATCTTTTGTTTGAACCCACCCATTTTTCATGTTACCAAAAGTATTGGAACATGTGACTGACAGGTGTGTTTCGTTGCCCTGGTGTGTCCTATTAATTGATTATTCAAACAATAAATAGCACTGGATGTCTGCGCTCAGTTTCAGATCCGTGCAGACTGCATTTATAGTTAGTTAGACGTGTAACCAACATGAAAACCAGAGAGGTGTCTATGACTGAAAAATGAGCAATTGTGAAGCTGAGAGAAGATGAAAAATCAATCAAACCATTGCACAAACACTGGCAATAGCAAGTACAACCATTTGTTATCTCCTGAGGAAGAAAGAAACGACTGGTGTACTACGTAACACACCTCGAACGGGTAGATTGAGGAAAACATCAGCAGTTGACAACAGAAACATTGTGAGAGCTGTAAAGAAAGACCCTAAAACAACTGTAAGTGACATCAGCAACAACCTCCAGAGGGCAGGAGTGAAGCTATCACAATCTACTGTTCGCAGAAGACTTCATGATCACAAGTACAGAGGCTACACCAGAAGATGCAAACCACTCATTAGCAAGAAGAATAGGAGACGAGCCTCAAAAATTCTGGGACAAGGTTTTATGGACTGATTTTATGGACCAAAGTGATGGAAAGGCTAAAGTTTGGCGAAAGAAAGGATCTGCTCATGATCCCAAACATACAAGCTCAGCAGGTGTACATTATAGTACACATTACACAGGTAATGTAATGGCTTGGGCTTTCATCGCTTCTTCTGGGACAGGCTCATTAATCTTCATTAATGATGTAACACATGACGGCAGCAGCAAAATTAACTCAGAAGTCTACAGAAATATTTTGTCTGACAATTTACAGAAAGATGCAACCAAACTGATTGGGAGATCCTTCATCATGCAGCAAGATAATGACCCAAAACATAGTGCCAAAACAACAAAGGAGTTCATCAGGGCAAGAAGTGGAAGGTTTTAGACTGGCCAAGTCAATCTCCAGACTTAAACACTGTAGAGTATTTTACCTGCTAAAGAAGAGACTGAAGGGAGTAACCCCCCAAAACTGAAAGAGGCTGCGGTGAAAGCCTGGAAAAGCATCACAAAAGAAGAATGCAAAAGTTTGGTGATGTCAATGGGTCACAGACTTGATGCAGTTATTGAAAGCAAAGGATTTGCAACTAAATATTAAGTCTTATTCACTTTAATCTAGTTTAAGTCAATCTGTTCTGATACTTTTGCTCACATGAAAAATGGGTGGGTTCAAACAAAAGGTGATATCTTCTAAGTTGTTTATCAGATCCAGATATGAATACCTGGAAATTAAAGCTGAAATGCTGATCTCTCGTCTCATATTCATCTTTTGATGTCAAACTCAAATGTTTTCAGTCTACAGCAAAAATAAAGGAATTAGCCTTACTGTTCCAATATTTTTGGAGGGCACTGTATATAGAGGATCACAGTGATTTCAACTATTATCAATTACATTCACAATAGCATAAAAGGAACAAACAGAGAAGAAGAAGAAGAAGAAGAAGAAGAAGAAGAAGAAGAAGAAGAAGAAGAAGAAGAAGAAAAA
>JAFVLL020002364.1:0-2500 GCA_021397915.2 Tor tambroides | reverse complement strand
GACACCATGTTATAAAATAAGTCAGGTTTTTTTTTTTTTTCTCAGAGCGCAGACTAAAGAACACAAACATCAAAGTTCAGTTTTACTGTCATAAAAGAAGCTATTCAATGTTGAATGGAGGTGAAATGAAACACTCGGACTTCTTTTGAAATCTTTGTTTTCGTGAACCGTATGTCCTTTAAATCGAAGTTGATGTTACTGTGCATGTGTTGAACAGAAATATGGGACAGGTGTGATGCACAAGTTACTTATCATGTTTCAACTGTCCCTTTGGTCCCTACTCTACCCAAATAAATCATCCAGTGACGAAAACACAAAAATGTTCTACAAAAACTATACGTCCTAATTTCACCTTTCTGCTGTTTTCATTTCTCTTATTTACCTCCGTTACTCCGCGCTTCCGTAAATTCCTCCATCTGCGATCGTCTTCTGCGGTTAAGGTTAGAAGGGAGACAGCTGTAGCTACTGAGCATGCGCACATCAATACAGCATAATTTCTGTCACACTGTACACCAATGATTACTAATTTTGCATTGTTGTAAGGGGTAGGTTTAGGGTTGGGATAGGTGTAGACGTTAATAAAACACAATCTAATAGGTAGATAGTTTAATTTCATTGTTACTTTCTGGTCGGTGCTGTATCCCTTCTAGCCACAACCTGCTTTTCCTTGAACCGCTCTTCAAAATAAACTTATTTATTTATTTTGGCAAATCGCACATATCAGCATTATTGCATCAAAATAAAAGTCTCTAGAGGACTAATAACTTAAAGCGGGCCAAAAATAACATTTTAAAACAAGACAAGTACATAACTAACATTATGAATATATAAAACAAAGATTCTTATTATATGAAAATACAATGAACTAGAAAACTAATAAAAAAAGAAAGAATGGGCTGGTAAATCTGTTAAGTTTACATGGATATTTCCTTTAAACAATGCAGTGCATCTATTCAAAACACCTTTTAAAAATTACAATGCTGAAAATTCCTTTAACAATATGGCTTTTTTACAGACCTTTCAAACAACATATTCTTTCTTGCAGTTTTCCTTTAAGAGTAATTGCATTTCTGCTCATTACAGAATCACATTTGCTCTAAACTTACTTGATTTTACTATTCATTTTGAATGCTGAATTTGTTTTTAAAGGGTGTCACATATATAGGGATTTTTTGTTTCACTGCAATGTTAATGTTGGAGGCAGCACTTGTTACACCACCTGTAATTCCAACAGGAGTGAAAAGTACTCACAGTGGGCTCCAGAAATATTGGCGCCCTTAGTAAATATAAAACCGTGGAAAATGTGGCAAACTTCTCTATAACGATTTGTGGTTACATTAGACCTGATGTACTTTTGGTGAACACAAGACCCAACTAGCATCTGCACTTCTCCAACTGTGATCCTCATAGTTTTCTATCTTTAAATTAAGACACATTTCATGTTAAAACATCAGGACTCTTACGGTATTGTACAAACATTTGTTTAAAACATCACTGGTGTTTCTTTATGTAGTTTTACAATTCTCTGTAAACAGCAAGTGTTGAGAATGACAAAATAATTAGAACAATTACTCTACAGTAGGTCTTACACAAACCGTTATAAATGTAGCAGTTCGTTTTTGTAATAAATAGAATTGATTGTTTAAGTATTTAAATTAATAAATGGATAAATAAAGCTTTAAACTTAATCTTAAATGAAGAACACACACGAAGTCTATTAATCAGTTGTTTTACAAAACATACAAATGGAGAGTCAGATGCAGAAAGAAAACCCACAGAATAAACTATGAGCAGAAGATCACATCACCTGCATTTGAGCGTCATCTGGTGGACAGCAGGGATGAAATCCTCACATATACACATACACACATGTGTATGCACAGATATTAAATTTGCATGCATTAAATATATTGTCATATTAAGTAAAAACATATACGAAACCTATTAGAAATGAGGACAATTTCATAAATTAACATAAATATGTATGTGTAAAACTTTTTGGACATGTGTCTTGTACATGTATATCCATCTTAACATGTCAACACATGTTGATATTACATAAATTAATATAAAAGATGGACATAAGTATTTTTGGCCTTTTTGCCTTTATGTTTCACATAACATGAGGAATTTAAAAAAAATAAATAAAAATGCAGAAACCCCTTTTATTTATCCACATGTACAATTTTTCTTTAGCAACTATAGGCTATTTTGCATAATATATTACATATATTTTCTCATATATAAAAATGTCATTTCCACATAAAAATGTCATACTTTTCCTACAGTATGTTGCTAATGGATAGAGAGATGGACTTGTAACCCGAAGGTCGTGGGTTTGAGTCTCAGGTCTGGCAGGGATTGTAGGTGGGGGGAGTGAATAACCAGCACTCTCTCCACCCTCAATACTAGTGTTGCTTTCGTCAACGAAAATTATGACTAAATATCGTCGTCAACGAACCTTTATCACGTGACGAAAACGAGACGAGACGAGACGTAA
>JAFVLL020002363.1:18512-58766 GCA_021397915.2 Tor tambroides | reverse complement strand
ACAAGCTAGGCAATATGGCGTTCATAATCGCAGACGAATCGCTTTCGATTTTGAACGCGATACTGCCTAGCTTGTCAGTGAACTACGGCTCTTTGTAGTAAACGCCGCTCCATCTGAAAACAGGTGATGGCGATTTACTGTTAATCATGGAACCGGCTTTACTGACTAGATGCGCATGATAATCGAATTCGAGTAATTGCACAGCCCTAATTAATTTAAAGTAAAAATAAATATATTTATTAAAATAAACGAATAGTAAAATAAATTGCATTTTAGATGAGAAGTGAGCTGTAGAAGCACTGCGTCACAACGGTTGACTGCTGGGTCATTAAAGCACTTTGTGGTTTTGGTTGGTCATTTTTAACCACAAACATTTATCAAAGAACACAGAAGAAAACAGTCAAGCTGCTATGACAGCATGACTCGACACTTTCTGAGAGAGATCTCATTCAAATTACCCATAATCCCCTACTCTTATCCGTAACGGTGTTAACAACTTAAGGTTAGTGTTGGAATGACCACAGACTATGGTGGAACCTCAATAACGTCAGAGTGAATCTCCCTCTTTTTAACTTCTTTAAACTTCATCTGCGTGGTCACGTTCAGAACGGATACCAGCATGCTGTGCACTATTATTTTATAAAAAAAAAAACAAAAAAAAAAAAACAACTATCTGAAACTGTACGTGTGTTACATTTTTAATGCATAGCGGCATTCAGTCATCATCTCTGAAATAAAATGGATAATTTGTAATTTAATCCTTTTTTTTGCTAAAATCTATAGCTAATATTACTTAGTTCAATCGTCACAAGATTTAAAAGGAGGTGAAAACAAGTTTAAAAATAGGTTAAAACTAAAAATCACGATATTTCTTGTTTTAACAACCTTTTTTTTTTTTTTTTTTTTACTTTTTTCCCCCCTACAGTCTTGAAAACCCTTCATACACTGTATGAAGTAGCGTAATTTTAAAAGTGTGATTTCTATACCCAAGTAATGAAAAATGAATAAAATCTTAAATCCATGAGAATTTTTATAATGAATATACACATTTTTCAAGTGATTTAATGCTCTAAAATATTTTATTGGCTAGAAATGTTGAGTAAAAAACCCTTATCTTTAATCCTTATGCAGTAAATCATGAACAAAGCATTACAAATTCATTAGTTAAAAAGTAAAATGTACATTAAAATTGTAAAAAATAAACTGTCATTACATTAGATGTACCTGAGGAAACATATTCACCTACATTGAGTCAAAAAGTTTGAGAACTACTAGTATAAACTGCACATTTGGCAAAAGTAGTGAGTCATAATCCTACAATATATATTTTCTTCAATACTTCTGGGAAATGGCCATTTACAGGTTCAGAAGCTGTAATCACAACGTGACGTGACGTGAATGAATGCATTGAGCAATGTTTACTACATCTCAACTTTCACTAAACACATAAACACAAGAGAGTGATTGGCACTAGTGTGAGAAAACAAAGCACGAATGATATTAACTTCCTCCATGATTCCCTAAACTGTATACCACCGTTCATCTTGTGAGTGCAATCATTCCGTCTTGAAGCCACCAATACTGTATAAATAGTACAAGCAGAATAGTAGTAAGCCATTTTTTAAGGAAGTATTCAACAATGCATGTTGTCACACTAAAGGGAACGAATAGTGAGAGAGGACTGTGGGAAAGACTAAGTGACTGCAGTGTTTTCTCATCCTAAGAGAGAACAAGGAGGATTCTGCTGCCCCGCCACAATGAAAAGCTCCTTAAATGAACGACTATTGTACTTCCAACTCAGTCTGTCAAGTATCAGACAATAGCGCTCTGAGCACATAAAGTGACGCCTGTCACCCACGTATTGACCACATTGTCATTTGCAAGGGAAAAAGCCACGATATGTTGTTGGTCTACAACACTTGGTTTACCAGAGCGAATAATGCATAAGTGATGGGTGTTCTAATACAGCCACGTCAGCATGTGCATATTATGTGGTGTTTAACGGACACTGCACTGCAAAACGTACCTGGATAAAATCCACAAATGTCCACGGAAGTAAGGAATCAAGGTGGCCGATGTCTTTGGAGAACCGGTTGAGGATTCTTCCTGAAATAACAAGGGAAAAGCCATTCAGAGGACAAAACTGCTTCCAGAACATGTGCAATACCAAACAATTTAACTAGACAGGACAGTGCGAAGAAAATGACGAAAAACTGCTTCACTGCTAATTTATATTTGTAAAATCAAAGTCACGTGGTGCGACCAACATGCAATAAATAAAGTCTGAAAAATAAACTGAACTTTTATTCACTTATAATTAAAAAAATATATATTTAATGAACTAATAATTCAAGCTATCTGTAAAAAAAACCTTGTAACCTTGAAAAAAACATTTTCATTAAAAATAATTATACTAACTTATTCAGAAAAATTTTATTACTTTAAAAATGTGCTATGACCATCAAGTATAGAGTAAAACTTTTCCTGAAAACTAAAAAAAAAAAGAAGAAAAAAAAAGTTTTTCATAACCATCTGAAACCAATGTGAATTGAAAAATTATATTTTAACTAAATACTAAATTAGTTTTAATATCTCTCCTTTACTTTATCTTGGACAATCTTATTCAGTAACAGTGACGAAAGCATCACTAATTAAAAACAAGCTGAAATGCTGACAGTGACATGATGTGCAAACTTTTCTGTTGCATTATTTTATCAATAACAATCCCATATTGCCATTTACTTCTTATCTAACTGGTTATGATAATTCTGGCCATAAAAGCCTTTAAAGGGGTCATATGATGCGATTTCAAATTTTCCTTTCTCTTTGGAGTGTTACAAGCTGTTTGTGCATAGATAAGATCCCTGAAGTTGCAAAGACTAAAGTCTCAAAACCAAAGAGATATTCTTTATCAAAGTTAAGCCTCTGCCATGCCCCCCTAAAACAGCTCATTCAAACATGCCCCCACATCTCTACATCACGGTGTGGGGACTTTTTCATAACACCGCCCAAACGTATACGCAACGAAAGAAGGCGGAACTATTATTCTGGCTGTAGTATTGTTGCTGCCGCCATGTCCTGGAGACGCTGTTTCATTGTGAAAGCGAAACTACTTTGTTTGGGCTTCCAAAAGAGGACACAACTAGAAATCAGTGGTTAAGTTGTATTTACAACACTGTTCCAGAGCAGTACAACGCAAATATTTGAGTGTGTGCAGCACATTTTACGGAGGACTATTTCCTGAACTTGGAAGCTACAATGTTGGCTCGCACAAAGGCTGTTTCTATAAAGTGGGGCAATTCCAACTTTGCAAGGACAGTCTGACGCTTCTGACTCACAGCCTGTAAGTACGTTTCTGCTACTGACGATTGAAACGCGACTTTTGAGCAGTGTAGAGTAGTGCTTGTTGTTTGTTGTTTCTCCGATCACAAATGCAGACGTGGTAATGTTTACGTGGCGTGATGCAACGCGATGCGTAAAAAGACAGTATAAGTCATTATAATCAGTAATTTTGTCCCCACTGGATGCAATAAATGCCTCGTTTGTAATGGGTTTTATTGTTTTTGTGTGGTTGCGCCGTGAAACGCCATGACAATACGGTGAGGGGCGTAACATTTCCGTCTCACGCTTGAGGTATTCGGCCAATCACAATGCATTGGATAGCTGGCCAATCAGAGCACACCTCGCTTCTCAGAACGATGAGCTTCGTAAAAATCGACGTGTTTCAGAAAGGCGGGGCTTAGAGGAGCAACAATAATGTACAGTATGTGGAAAATAATGTGTTTTTTGAACTTTAAACCACATAAACACATTGCATTACACCAAATACACAAAATAATGTTCTTTTTAGCAACATCATATGACCCCTTTAACCTATGACAAGTGACTGGGAGGATAATAAATGGCAGATTAAACACAAATAATGCAAACAAAGGAGAACTCAATCAACATCGGCACCAGGCTGGATATCTGTTTATAATTTGTCAGATATGTTATGGCTAATCATACTTAGATTACAAATCCCAAAGAACTAGCAGACATTATAAACACCCACTAGTGTTAACCATTCTTTATTACCAGAGACCATAGATTACCAGTGAAACTAGAGCGTAGAGACACAGGATACAGTAGTTGTGTTAACTAATCCACATCACAAGCTTATCCCTGCCATAAAAGTTTCCACAAAGTATGTGATTTCTGTGAGTGCCTCCCGCTGTAATTGTGCCTCGTGTGTGCGCTGCTGATAACAGTATCGTGAAAAAGGGTTCCAACTGACTCTTCAGCTGCCATAAAACTAGCTATTAGACTTTTGAGACTTGTAAATGCTCTTTTGCTCATGTTATCAATAGTAACACCCCGATAAGCAGCCCTCAGTGACACACAACCCAGCTCTGCTGTTTGCTCTTTAGAAGGTGAGAAGAAACTACATTATACTGGCCATATCAGCTGACTTTGTCCTGCATATTCAAATAATGACCACCATTATTAGGCCTATAATATAATATAATATATAATTTTTCCCCAAGAGAGCAACTCCACATTTTGATGGCATCTCCAAATAATAACCTTTTCATTAATTATATAAGAAAAATTTGGATAATTCATATTTGTATTTATTTTATATATATTTTTATAGAAATATAATGAATACATTAGTATTATTATTATTTGGAGATATTATTTGAAGATACCACCAACACTCAAAATAAATAAATAAATAAACAAATAAATAAATAAATACATACATACAGTGAGTCCAAAGTCTTGATGGTATCTCCAAATGATAACTTTTTTATTAATTCTATAATAAAATTTTGGTTAATAATTTTTTTACTTTACATATATTTAATAATAATAATAATAATAATAATAATTTATTATTATTATTTGAAGATATATTTTAAAGATACCATCAAAAGCTTGACTTGTTCCACTGGAAACAAAACAAAAAGAAACAAACAAACAAATAAATAAATAAATAAATAAATAAATAAATAAATAAAGTCCAAAGTTTCGATGGTATCTCCAAATAATTAACTTTTTTATTAATTATATATAATTATATACAGATAATTAAGATTTTTTATTTTACATATATTTACATAATATTAATAATAATAATAATAATAATAGTTATTTGGAGATATACTTTGAAGATACCATCAAAAGTTTGGACTTGTTTTTTGTTTCCAGTGTAACAAGTAAAAAAAAATAAAAAAATAAATACAGTGAGTCGAACATTCTGATAGTATCGCCAAATAATTGTTTTATTAATTATATAATACAATTTTGGATAATTAATCATTTTTATTTTTTTATTTTACATATTTACATAAATGTAATTATTTAGGGGCATCCCCGACTAAGGATTTACATAGTCGAATCAGAATTGTCCAATCTTACCGACAGTCGTCTGATAGTCGAATCATATGTTTGGGGGCGGGGCAAAATACATTAAGTCATTAAGTCAAGTCAGCCATTCGGCAGTCATAAATACACAGGGAAAATGTGTAACAGATGCCTCACAGATACAAACGGGGTAAACAATGTTTCATGTTTTGATTAAAAGATAGTTAACATTAGCCGGTCGCATATCATGTTGTTTATTACTTATCAGAGCTGATGAAACAGGAGATTTACACTAAATAAAACCAAATAATCCACACATAAGATGAAATCTACAGATGCAAGAAGTATTCGATGAAGCCCATGTGCATGTTTATTCTAACTGTACAGAGATTTTCATGGAGGAAATTAACAATTATCCTGCTCATTTTTTCTGATTTTGAAGCATAGCCTACTGCCATATAAAGCACGATCGCCTAAATATTAGCTGCTGTGAAGCTGTCCCTCATCTTACTTCATCGAAATCTCATTATAATGAGAGGATTCACGATCTGGACTCAGCACTGGACAAAAATAAACCTTTTGATTCTCTCCAGAGCTCAAACACAAATATGACTTGAATAGTTTGCCAGATCTGTTTCGCCAATATGATGGTGAATAGATAATATTTCGTGTTTTTCGGCGCCTATGTTCACAGCATCCAAAAATCAAATTAGAATTTTTTTTAAATTTTGTACCCTATCTGATCGAAAAAATCCAGACACTCTGCCTGTGTCAATTTGATTCTTGTTAATGATTTAAATCCCTGCCGCCAAGATGCTCCCGTCTGTCATGGATCACGGACAGTGAAACAAATCTGTTACGGGCTGGCTGGATTTATTCACGCGCATTAAAAATATTTATTAAAAACTTCTTTCTTTTCACATTCTTATTTACAGCATTATCATAATAGGCTGTATATTAACTTACTGGGAGAAAACCGGTAGTTCTATGTGAAATGAGACATTGAGCACCCCTATATATCCAAAATGGCACGATCCTTGTTTCGTAACACATCTGCGAATATTCGACTGCGAGATTGGTAGTCAAATCAGGCTTATCCTATCGAAGCATCGAATCTTCGACTATTCGGGGGTCACCCCTATAATTATTATTATTATTATTATTATTATTATTATTTGGAGATATACTTTGAAGATAGCATCAAAAGTTTGGACAAAACAAACAAAGTGCCCAAAGTTTTGATGGACTCTCCAAATAATAAATAATAACTATTTCATTACTTATATAGGTCAAATATTACTGCAAATAAGGTGCAATAACACACACACACACACACACACACACACACACACAAAAACACAAACCATTATAAAAGGCTACAGCCCAGATTGTCCTAATAATGCTCCATGACTTATCAATTTAGAGCACTGTTTTCCAGAGATAAACACAAGATGAACACGGAAGGCAAAACAGCCTTTGTCTTCACACACACCTGCACTTCAATCCAAACACTTCACACTCAACACAGCGAATATACCTCTCTGCATGAGCAAAAGCCTCAAACGCTGCCGTTTACTCAACACTCCAGAATAAACACTGAAATCTAGGGTAAACATCATTGAAAACACAGCAGTCCACTTTCCTTTACTACTGTATGTTTTTCTCCACTGAGGACGTTTGACAATCACTTTAAAACAGCCAAAGCTGGTAAATGTTATCCAGTAACAATAGTTACCCATAAGCACTAAATATATAGACAGTGTACATAAATGTTCAATAATGTTTAATAACAGCAATCCTTACAAAAGAAATATACACTAACACTGATACTACCATAGCACATAATACAATGGTAATAGCATGTAATAACAACACATAAAAGGACTACTCCAAATTAGTTAATTAGATTTATTCTAAATACTGGGATTTTAAGCCCATTGTATTTTAATACATTCAGGCTGTTTTGTATGAATTTAGCTTCCAAAAAAATGAAAATACAGATACGACTACATGAAAACTTTAAATTTAAATTTTTTTAAATTTACCTTTAAATTTAAGATTTGATAATAATAAGAAATGTTTCTTGAGCAGCAAAACAACACATTAGAATGATCTCTAAAGGATCATGTGACACTAAAGACTGGAGTAATGATGCTGAAAATGCAGCTGATAACAGGAATAAATTACATTTAAAATATACTTAAATGGAAAACAGTTATTTAAAATTTTCAAATAAATACAGCCTTTGTTAGCATAAGAGAATTTCAAAATTTAAATTAAAAAAATAAATAAATAAAAAATAGAACCTCAACCTTTTATTATAACACCCAATTATAAATGCTCCGACACGATTACGTCAAGTCCTCTTAATTTTTATATGCTGTCTATTAAATGACAGTCGATACACTTAATCAAATTACATAATATCAATGAATAAATCATCAATTAAAGTGCCCCTATTATGCCTTTTCGAATATTACCTTTCATGCAGTGTGTCATGTAGCAGTATGTGAACATAAACTTTCTGCAAA
The DNA here is from genome assembly GCA_021397915.2 of Tor tambroides. NCBI lineage: Eukaryota > Metazoa > Chordata > Actinopteri > Cypriniformes > Cyprinidae > Tor > Tor tambroides. The sequence goes on along the minus strand of JAFVLL020002363.1, from coordinate 50,886 downwards.
GCTGTGAAGCCGAAAGTGTACGATATATAAAGTTACTGTATATAAAAAAAAGAGTCGGCTCGCAATCGCCTAAACGAGTCGTTAGAAATTCGAATCTTATTCTGTTACGGCTGTACGTCATGAAGTAACACATTTGCATAATGTCCGCCCAAGGCTGTCATTCGCGCTGTAAGCGGTAGACCAATCACAAAGGGCTGCGCCATCTGACCAATCACAGCAGCGAGGGCTCACGGAAAGGAGGGGTTTAGAGAGACTGATTCTTCGAACTGCTTCGCACGAGTCGTTTAGGAATCATTTAGAAATGAGGTCAAATTAAAGCTATTTTTTGAGAAAACTAAAGTGTTTTTTGACCTTGGATGCATGTAAACCTGTTTTAGGAGACTCATAAAACAATATTAGCAACCTTAAAAATGGCATAATAGGGGCACTTTAATAATGAATCTCTATCTACTACCATTGCCCTACTCTACCACAGTACTTCTGACAAAAGCCCTATATTGACAGACATCCTTTAAAGAGTTTATGTACGAGGGATTTTGTTTGTTGACAAGTACAGCAGGAACTTTCCTCTCCTCTGGCAGTAACTGAACATCAGCAGAGGTTTTCCAAGAACAGCACAGGATAGATAAATTGCCCAAAGGACATTTCACAGGATGTGCTGCCCTCTGTTGGTCATTTCCAACACTGCCTTCAAAACTAGCAATATAAGACCTCATTTGTGTTTTTGTACTCACCAATGGGGTTGATGTCAAAGAAGCGGACCGGTGTTCTCAGGATGCTGTTGAACATGCGGTTGTGTAACGTCTCTGCTGAGTTCACCAGAGCGTTAAACATAATCAGACCGCGCATGAAACCGAAGATGATGGTGGCTCCTGTTAAGCCTGATGAATATAGGATACACAAATCTCCATTAGCACTGTGGGACACATGCAACATGTCTACATTTGCTGACTTCGATTATGAACATACCTGCATAGACGCCAAGATAGAAATCCAGGTTGAGCTCTTGAGTCGTGTTCGTGTTGATAGTGCCATTTGTGCCGATGGTGGAATTGATGTTAGAGGAAGAAAAGTCCAGCTTCTCCTGCTCTGTGGCCCTGTCAATCATGACATAATGACATTACGGTAGCTGGTAAACACCAGAACATCATGTTCATTCTGTACTGTTTGGGTTGTTCAAATAAAACGCACTTAAGTGTACTTTGTGCACTGTGTAGTTTCCAATTTTTGCTTTTTTTAAGTTAATTGAAACAATGTGCATAAAAAAGATATATAATTTAATGAATAAATTACACTACACTTTGTATAATAAAATAACATTATATATTACAATAACATAATAACATACACTACCGTTCAAAAGTTTTGGATCAGTAAGACTTATAATGTTTTTTAAAGAAGTCTCTTATGCTCATCAAGGCTGCATTTATTTGATCAAAAATACAGAAAAAAAAAACAGTAATCTTGCAAAATGTTATTGCAATATATAATAATGGTTTCTGTTTTAATATACTTTAAAGTATAATTTATTTCTGTGATGAATTTCTGAAAGCTGAATTTCTATCAGCCATTACTCCAGTCTAAAGTGTCACATGATATAGTGTATACATCAAGATTTATGTTTTTGAAAGAAGTCTCTTATGCTCACCAAAGATGCATTTATTTAATCACAAATACAGTAAAAACAGTAATATTCTGAAATATTATTCCAATTTAAAATAAATATTTTCTATTTTATTCCTGTGATGCAAAGTTGAATTTTCAGCATCATTACTCCAGTCTTCAGTGTCACATTACCATTCAGAAATTATTCTAATATGCTGAAAATGCATTTCTAGTAATTCAATGTACTTAAAAATAAAGGTTTAGTTGCATAGATATCACTACTATAGATCACTCACCAGTATGAAAGCCACCAGTCATGAAGAATATAAAAAGCCTATAGAGCAGAAAACAGCATTAGCATGAATCTCTAACTGTGAGCAAGAGGTCTTTCAGTGTATAACACTGCTGTGTCTTATACCTGTGCCAGCAAGTTGAGGAGCACAAGCAAAATCAGCATAAGGACGTTGGCTCCAGCTCTAAAATATTTCCAGTACATGTGAAAACCAATGGTCCCCTCAGTGCGCGTCTCCTCAGCCACTGTCTGAACAGGCTCCGCCTACCCATGAGGAAAAACACTTTGATACTTTCACTTGATGGAAGAAGTGTCTATCTTTATGATCAGAGAGTAAGTAACATCCCACCCATCCACTAGATGGAGCTATTGACCCATCTGCGAATGTTACAGGAAAAGTTCACCCAAAAAGAAATGACAAGTCACACCTACCGGCAGCTGATCGGATTCATCTTTAACTGACAGAACAGATGAAGAGTGCGAACGGACAGAGTTCTGGGAGAGGGTGCGGCTGCGGGGGGAGCGAGGAGCCTCTCCTTTTTCACCCTCCTCTTCCTCATCCTTCTTCAGCAGAGAGGTGAAATCCACTCCCGATCGCAGCAGCTCTGAGTATGTGCCACGTGCCACCATGTGCCCCTGAGAGAGTCAACATGACTTAAATATGGCTCATTTATTCACAGGTGGAACGCAGATTGACTGGTGTGTGCTGTTACAGCTCACCTCCTTTAAAACCAGGATCTGATTTGCGGCCTTCAGGTACTGCAGCTGGTGAGTTACCAAGATCCTGGGCTTGTCTTTCAGAATACCACAAATACACCTGCAAGGACAATCAGTGCTCCTAAAACTTACTGCAAAGAAACAGTAAAAACAACAACACTCTTACTTCAAAAGTTTGGGGTTGGGAAGATTTTTTAATGTTTCTGAAAGAAGTCTCTTATAAATGTAGTCACCAAACTGCATTTATTTGATCATAAATACAGAAAAAAACAGTAATAATCTGAAATATCACTACAACCTAAAATAACTGTTTTCTATTTTTTTGTTTTTTGTTTTAAGACGTAATTTATTCCTGTGATGCAAAGCTGAATTTTCCGCATCATTACTCCAGTCTTCAGTGTCATATGATCCTTCAGAAATCACTCTAATATGCTGATTTGATGCTCAAGAAACAATTCTGATTATCATCAATGCTGAAAACAGGTGTGCATTTATTTGAAAAAGAATTGTTTTAACAATTTACTGTCGCTTTTGATTAATTTAATAATTGAATCATTTAATCATTGCTAAATAAATATGTATTCATGGTTGATTTTTGCCTGTTTTGGAGATTGACTATCTCTGAAAACTAAAGCTTTCAATGTATGGAAAAGAACATCATGAAGATCAACAGTAAAACACAACAGGATCAATGAAGAGTATGGACTTACTGTTCAAACAGGTGTCTGCCCACTTCTGCATCCACTGCACTCAATGGATCATCCAACAGGTAAATATCAGCATCCTGATACACAGCCCTAAAACCCACAGACAGTAACAGATATGTAGCAAAATCCAATAAAACAGCTCTTAAATATTCCTTCCTATTAGCAAATATATGCTAGTTAGCTCATTTGGAAATAGTTTACATTTTCCATTTGACATATTATACACATTACAAAAATCAGCATGTCCATGATGCAGTCCTCTAAATGCACATATTATGTATTATATACACACATATTATATGTAATATGTGCATTGTATTACTGAATTTGTATAACAGGTTTAAGAGTTTGGGATACCTGGCCAGGTTGACTCTAGCTTTCTGGCCTCCACTGAGAGTTGCTCCTCTGTCTCCGATCACAGTCAAATCCCCATCAGGAAGCAGCTCCATGTCCTATACAACACAGAAAGAACTACAGTATTAGTATACTACAGCTTACAACAACCTGAGCTTTATGGTGGTGAAGATGTCTCATTAAAATTTTATAGCTTTGGAGACAAAACCAAATACTAAAACTAGCAAGGATGCATTCAATTGACCAAAAGTGGCAGTGAACACATATATACTGTTACAGAAGATTTTTTCTTTTAATAAATGTTGTTCTTTTGGACTTTCTATTCAAAGAATCCTGAATCCTTTTCAACATTAATAACAATAAATGTTTATTAAGCAGTAAATCGGCATATTAGAATGCTTTCTGAAGGATCATGTGAAACTGAATACTGGAGTAATGATGCTGAAAATTCAGCTTTGCATCAAAGGAATAAATTACATTTTAAAATATATTACAATAGAAAACAGCTATTTTAAATGTTTGACAATACTACTGTTTTTACTGCATTTTTGATAAATAAAATGCAGCCTTGGTGAGCATAAGAGACTTCTTTCAAAAACATTTTAAAAATCTTAATGACCCCAAAACAGTAGTGCAAAGGTATGTACTTAATTTGGGATTATTTAAATTAAGTAATCAGCACATGTAATTAATTCGACACCCTAATTACACCAAGTAAACAATAAATAATCTTACTGAGAGTGACGGATGAATGAACTAATACGCGTCTCACCCGTTTGAGCGCACAGGCTCTGAGGACGCTCTCATATCGCTGCGGCTGCAGCTCCTTTCCAAACAGTATGTTGCTCCGAATGGTTCCTGGAAAAACCCAAGGCTGCTGGGAGGCATACGTCAGCTCACCTTTGACCTTTACTACACCCTTTTCTGCTGGAAGCTCCCCCAGTACAGTGCTGAGGAGAGAAGACTGCAGGAGAGAGGTGAAGATTAGTAAATAACACTCATGTCTGCCATGATCACTTCTATTTTAAATAGCAAACCTGGAAAAGTGAAATGAGAGAATGAAGTTATTGTGACAGACCTTTCCAGCCCCCACAGGACCAATAACAGCCAGAAGTTGACCGGGCTTCACAGTAAAAGACACGTTTTGTAATGTTGGTGCATCTAGAGTCTGTGAAGTAGACAGAAGAGAATATATAATAATCTCAACATGAAAAAGGGGGAAATTAGTTTCAACAGAACGTACTGAAAGTCCTAAAAAAAAAGTTTGAGATCAGTACGACAGAAAGTAATTAACACTTTTATTCAGCATGGCTGCATTATATTGATCAAAAGTAACAGCGATAACTTTTACACTGTTAAAACAAATTTATATTTCAAATAAATTCTACACTAATTAATACACCTATTGTCTTTGACATAAAAAAAAACCATTACACATAAGGAAGCTAAAAAAATTTAAAAAAAAAAAAAAAACACTGACTGAGCTAACGTGCTTCTGGGATGGAAACAGGACATCCAGACCACACTTCTTTTTTTCCCTGAGGAAGTTTTGAGAAAACTTCCGCTGCTTGATGGGCACTATAGCAGCTTGTAGTTATCCAAATCCAAAATTATAACTCAGGGGAAGGTGTGTACTTTCAAGGGGCTTGTCACTAAGGGTTGACCGATGTGTGTTTTTCAGGGCCAATGCCGATACGGAATATTACTGATCAAGTAGACCGGTAACCGATATTTTGAACCAATATATATGTCTGGTGTAAAAATGAAAATTAATGTAAAAAAAACTTAAGAATAACAAGATCTCTGACAAAAACTCTCTTTAAATGCTTTTAAATAATTTTATCTGCAAATCGGTTTTGAAAATGACCGATACAGATAACCATAAAAATGCTTAATGTCGGCGCCAATAATCGGCCAGGCCGATAATCAGTCGACCCCTACATGTCACACTGAACTCACCTTGTCCCAATAGCATATGAGATCCTGTATCTCCACAGACGCCTCTTTCTTATCCTCCTGAGTAAGTGGAACGTGGGATTTCACAAGCTCATCGAGCAAGAGGAACTTCTGAATGTGAGAGAAAGACCACAGACACTTATGATGCATGAACACAAGACCATCACACATACACAAAAAAACTGCTGTAATAACACTCTCACAGTGTAGTCGCAGTACTTTGGAGTTTCTTTGGTTAATACAAATTAGGACTGTCCGACAAGTAGAAGAAGCGGGTTCAACGTGAGGTCAAATTGGAAAATTAATCATCTGCTTTGTATATAAAGGCTCCCTTCTCTAAGCAGACACTCCATGATTACAGAATCTGCAGGTTGATGACTTGCGTAACATTAGCTGAGTCAGTGGGAACTTTGGAGTAGGGAAAGGGAAGGGAAGTGGTGTGTGGCCAAGTATGGTGACCCATACTCGGAATTTGTGCTCTGCATTTAACCCATCCAAGTGCATGCACACAGTAGTGAACACACACCCAGAGCAGTGGGCAGCCAATGCTGCGGGGAGCAGTTGGGGGTTCGGTGCCTTGCTCAAGGGTCTCACCTCAGTCGTGGTATTGAGGGTGGAGAGAGTGCTGGTTATTCACTCCTCCCACCTACAATCCCTGCCGGACCTGAGACTCGAACCCACGACCTTCGGGTTACAAGTCCAACTCTCTATCCATTAGGCCACGACTACCCCATAAGTAGGCCTAATGGATAGATCTAAAATTAACCCTGAAAATGATATCTGCAGCACTTCAGCACAACCAGAGGAGCCAGAGATTTGTAAGTTACTAGTCTTGGCAAATCATCTTTCATTTCATTTATTTGTAACAAAAGTTTATTTAATAAATTTATGTAAATGTGACATAAATATAAATATATAAGTATATAAATATAAGTACATTTATGTTATATGAGTTTGTAAACATCAACTTGCTCATTTCTAATATGCAAGTTTCTGTCTTCTTTTGCCTTATTTATTGCATTCTGATGTATTTTTATATAAATGCTTTTAAAAAAAAAAAAAAATTTACATTTACATACAGAAAAAAAAAAAAACGCATTGATTCTCAGATTGGTTTAAAACTCATTCCTGGAAAAATAAATCTGATATTAATCACATACGTGCATTTGCGCCTGCCATTTAAGCGGACAGATCGGATATTATCCCGTCAATACAAGTCATACATCAATTGAAAAAGCAATGATGGCTCAATCCAGTGGAATCATGCTGACGTTTTATGTCTTTTGACTTTGAGCAAGCATACAGGTGCTGGTCATATAATTAGAATATCATCAAAAAGTTGATTTATTTCACTAATTCCATTCAAAAAGTGAAACTTGTATAATGTATACATTCATTCCACACAGACTGATATATTTCAAGTGTTTATTTCTTTTAATTTTGATGATTATAACTGACAACTAATGAAAACCCCAAATTCAGTATCTCAGAAAATTAGAATATTGTGAAAAGGTTCAATATTGAAGACACACTGGTGCTTACACTCTAATCAGCTAATTAACTCAAAACACCTGCAAAGGCCTTTAAATGGTCTCTCAGTCTAGTTCTGTAGGCTACACAATCATGGGGAAGACTGCTGACTTGACAGTTGTCCAAAAGACAACCATTGACACCTTTGAGGGCAAGACACAAAAGGTCATTGCAAAAGAGGCTGGCTGTTCACAGAGCTCTGTGTCCAAGCACATTAATAGAGAGGCGAAGGGAAGGAAAAGATGTGGTAGAAAAAAATTAATAGCAAACAATAGGGATGTAACCGCACCCTGGAGAGGATTGTGAAACAAACCCATTCAAAAAATGTGGGGAGATTCACAAAGAAGTGGACTGCAGCTGAGTCAGTGCTTCCAGAACCACTAAGCACAGATGTATGCAAGACATGGGTTTCAGCTGTCGCATTCCTTGTGTCAAGCCACTCTTGAACAACAGACAGCGTCAGAAGCGTCTCGCCTGGGCTAAAGACAAAAAGGACTGGACTGCTGCTGAGTGGTCCAAAGTTATGTTCTCTGATGAGAACATAATGATGTTATGTTCTCAATTTTGCATTTCCTTTGGAAATCAGGGTCCCAGAGTCTGGAGGAAGAGAGGAGAGGCACAGAATCCACGTTGCTTGAGGTCCAGTGTAAAGTTTCCACCGTCAGTGATGGTTTGGGGTGCCATGTCATCTGCTGGTGTTGGTCCACTGTGTTTTCTGAGGTCCAAGGTCAACACAGCTGTATACCAGGAAGTTTTAGAGCACTTCATGCTTCCTGCTGCTGACCAACTTTATGGAGATGCAGATTTCATTTTCTAACAGGACTTAGCAGCACCTGCACACAGTGCCAAAGCTACCAGTACCTGGTTTAAGGACCATGGTATCCTGGTACCTTAGTCAGCCAGCAAACTCGCCTGACTAACCCATAGAAATCTATGGGGTATTGTGAAAGAAGGAAGATGCGATATGCCAGACCCAGCAATGCAGAAGAGCTGAAGGCCACTATAAGAGCAACCTGGGCTCTCATAACACTGAGCAGTGCCACAGACTGATCGACTCCATGCCGCATTGCTGCAGTAATTCAGGCAAAAGGGCTAACTAAGTATTGAGCGCTGTACATGCTCATACTTTTCGTGTTCATCTTTTCAGTTGGCCAAGATTTCTAAATCCTTTCTTTGTATTGGTCTTAAGTAATATTCTAATTTCACAGATAGGGAATTTGGGGTTTTCATTAGTTGTCAGTTATAATCATCAAAATTAAAAAAGAAATAAACACTTGAAATATATCGTCTGTGGAACAAGATGTATACATTATACAAGTTTCACTTTTTGAATGGAATTAGTGAAATAAATCAACTTTTTGATGATATTCTAATTATATGACCAGCACCTGTATATTATAATTTGATCAACATCCATTGCAAATTGCGCCATTTTTATTTATTTTTTGTTTTGTTTTGTTTTTTGGGTCAGTACATCTACTTTGGGTTGTTTCACCAAGTGTACAAAGTAAATGTAAATGCAGGTTAAGATGGTGGTCAGAAAATTGGATCCAGTCGTATATAGTGTAAATTTGGCCTAGTGATGGCGTTCATACCTTGATCCTCCGGATGCTGATGGCAGACTCGGACACTTTCTCGATAGCAGCAGGGAAGAACAGAGTAACAGTGAGGCGGACGGCGCTGTACAGTGACACAGTCACAAACACACGGCTGGCAGAGATTTTGTTGCCCACCAGAACGTACACAGTAAACGTCACAAACAGGATGATTTTATTCGCCGTAAAGAATGAGGCCATGTTCAGTCCACGGAGGTAAGAGCTACTCATGATTTTTGAGATCTCCTTTCTATAAGAAACAAAAAAAAAAATTGATTTTACCTATTTATGCACAAGAATCATAAAGATTATTATGTCCTAGAGATGGATGGCCTTGCAAAGAACTTTACAAGGTTGGTTTGTACAATAAAATTCTTTCTGTCTTTTCACAGTTAAAAAGACATTACAAGCAGAACCACAGATAAGATTAAAAGAAGCCTTGTATGTGACATTGCAAGGATAAAACTGAGATTTCATGGCTTCAAACTGTGATAAACATTAAAACATTACTGTTTTTTGACATGCTGACATTCACCCAAGTCTTGAACCACAGTACAAAATTATGTGAACACAACTGGTTCTAGTCATGCGAGTTTATGGCATTGGATTGCGCATGCAGTGCATTCTCAGCATTACCTCAAGGGATGCTTTAGTCGTCTTCTACAGTCAGTGTTGACTTTTAAGTCAACACAGAGTTTAACGGCACAGGTGTTTTATATCATTCTATCACTTGACTGACTCAAGGTTTTACAGATCTCTAAAATAAAATCAATTCAAGGGTTGAGGTCAAAAGAAATAAGTAATTGCCATAAAACCTTGGGCAATATACCAGCTTCAGTAAAGAATTCTGCTGACCTATGTCAGAGCTATAGCAGTGTAAACAGACTAAATAAGTCTATATAATTTACCTTCGTACATCATTAACCAGCGCTGCAAATGGCTTCTCCCAGGCATACATCTTAATTATACGTATACCAGACACCACCTCATTCATAGTGCGTATCCTACTGTCAGTGAAGGCTGCAGTTTTACTCCTGTTAGAGACACAGACAGAGAGAGAAGATTTTTGAGCTATTCTAAAACATTAAAGCCATCCTGGAAAAAAAAAAAAAAAAAAAAACTTCTTCAAAGTAGGTTTTATATTTATTAGAACATGTCATCTTAACATTGCCCTGATGAACCATGAAGTATATAACATGTGTTGGTAGCATTTTCTTCTTCAAATTAAAAATAAGTAAATAAATAATTTATCTAGCAGACACTTAACTTATAAATTATCATTATACTTAGAAATTCTGAATTAAATCATTAGACACCTAATCAATGACACCTAATAACAGGCAATGACTAATAAAGCTTTTAGATCTTAATCTTAAAATCTTAAAACTATTTTTGATCTTCAAACTGTCACTCGTCTGTTTTGTTAAGACTGTCATTTTTCAATTCCATTAAATCAACATTTTTTTCAAAAAACATTTTATGAAAAAAAAAAACATTGCATAAATTCTTGATGCGATGGAAACCACAACAGGACTAGGGGCGTTATCTTGTTTGTTAGGGAAAAAACAAATTGTACACAAAATTGAATTAATTTGGTATTTATACATTTTTAATGAAAAGTGCAAAATAGGTTGTCCTGATTTTAAAATTTCTATTTAGGGAGATTACTATAAAGTCTGGCCAAAAATACAGAAATTCTGGAATACTTCACCTTCCATGACTCAAGTAAATGAATTTAAAATAATTACGTGTATATTATTTTTCCTTTAAAGTAGCTTTTTTCAATCATCTGACAAAATCATGTGACAAAAGTTTCTAATTGATGAATCATATTCAGGTTGGCTTTGAGCCTCAGCTGAAACCTGATCTCAGACTTTGTGCAGAAAGAATGCATAACCCCAGAAGGAAAGAGCATGTGGTTAAAGGTGTGACTATGATTTATTGTGTTTGAGCACTGCGGTGAGACTGATCACCACAATAAGTTATTATAAATGACTTGTTTGGAGATGGTTAGAGATGATTAACATCTCATTAAGGACAGAGTAACTACTATAACAGAAGAATGCACCATCTTCATGCTCCCAAACGGTTCTTTTGAGCTATTAATTATTTCTAGATTACGTAAATCTGCGCACATCCAATTTATTTAATCAAAACTGTCATTTGAAAAATAAAGCTCATTGAAATTATTACAGCTTAAGGCCTACTTGACACTATTCACCATGACATGAAGAGCATCTTGTGATTGTGATTAAACCTTTCAGCTTCTTATGATTCCTTTTCCCTGATCCAATTTGAAAAATTCTCTGTCAGAGTAATCCTGAGATTGTACCTGTACTTTGAAAACAGTTTTCCAAACATGGTCTGGAGTGGCATAAGAAAGATTAAAACTGCCATGCCCGCAAGGCATGATGGTCCGATCTCCTGCCAAAGCAGACCAATCACAGCTGCGGCTTGCAGAGGCCCCACCCACAGAAAGTGCAGAAAAATAGTCACCTGGGAAAAGAGATGTGAACAAAACATCAGACAATTATATCATACTACTTCCCCAACCAAAAATGAACCCAAAAATACCATGTTATTACCATGTGGCACTATAGTAACACTGATCAGATTTTTTTCAAGTGTTTTTGAATGTTTTGAATGACTTTTACGCTCAACTAAAGCTACAATTAATTGATCAAAAATACAGTAAAAACAGTAATATTGTGAAATATTATTCAAATTTAAAATAACCATTTTCTATTTGAATATATTTTAAAATGTAATTTATTCCTGTGATGACAAAGCTGAATTTTCAGCATCATTACTCCATTCTTCAGTGTCACATGATCCTTCAGAAATTATTCTAATATGCTGATTTGTTGCTCAAGAAACATTTCTTATTATTATCTATGTTGAAAACAGTTGTGCTGCTTAATATATTGATAAAAAGTCTAAGTATATTTGTGGAAACTGTGATACTTTTTTTAGGATTCTACTTTAGAAATAAAGGAAAGTTAAAAAGAAAAGCAGAGCAGTCATTTTGAAAAAGAAATATTTTGTAAAATCTTAAAATGTATTTACTGTCACTTTTTCCAGTCTTACTGAATAAAAGAATTAATTTCTTTCCAAAAAAAAGAAAAAGAAAAATCTTACTGACCCCAAACTTTTGAACAGTAGTTCAGTAGTAGTTTATTTCACATGTTTGAAATAATTTCATTATCTGGATTCCATCATCAGCGTTCATTTAATAAGCTCTTACATAGTGGCAAAAAACCATGACGCAGCATGTTGTAGTTCATGAGAATTTAGTGTAGTACTTGGGACACAATGTACTGCTTTTGTAATATCATATTACAAACAGCCCAAAAGATTATTTTTACAATCTACAAAAAATGATCTTAAACTTCAAAGTTCTAATTTCGGGTAACCTGGACTTAACAAAAACCAAACTTCCTGTAATTCTTCACGGAAACCCTCTGATGTCTGCTGGTAAATGCAAGAGAAACGCCTTCAAGGACAAATGTAGAACAATGACATTCCTACTAAAGTTACACAGAATAACTGCTCAGATAGAATGAACATGGTTTGAAATGTCATGTGTTTACTGAGCTGCATTAAAGTAATGTTACATAACACACAGCCATCCATCACATAATGATAATACAGTGCCATGCGGAAGTATTCATACCCCTTCATTTTTTTTCACATTTTGTTATGTTGCTTCCTTATGTTAAACTGCTTTAAATTACTTTTTTTCCACATCAGTCTACACTCCACACACCATAATGACAAAGCAAAAGACAGGTTTTTAACATCTTCGCAAATTTATTAAAAATAGAAAACTTTAAATGATTCCATTGCATAAGTATTCATACCCTTATCTGGGACAGATGAAATTTAGCTCAGGAGCATTCATATCACTTGTAGATGTTACTACACTTTGAGTGAAGTTAACCTGTGGCAAATTCAATTGAATGGGTATGATTTGGAAAGGCACACAAGTCTAAATAAAAGGTCTAACAGTTGAAAACGCATATCAGCGGAAAAACCAAAATTGCCTGTAGAGCTCAGAAACAGGACTGCATCAAGCCACACATCTGGGGAAGGGTTCAGAAAAAATTCTACTGCATTGAAGGTTCACAGAAGCATGCAGTCTCCGTTACCCTTAATGGAAGAAGTTTGAAACAACTAGGACTCTTCCTAGAGCTGGCCTCCTGGCCAAACTGAGCAATTGATGGAGAAGGGTTAGAGTGGTGACCAAGAACCTGATGGTTACTCTAGTTGAGCTCCATGATCATATGTGGAGACAGGAGACACCTACAGAAGGACAAACATCACTGCTGCACTCCACCAATCTGGGCTTTATGCTGGTGTGGCAAGAATCAATCCTCTCCTCAGAGAAGACACATGAAAACACACTTGGAATTTGCAAAAAAAGTACGTAAAGGACCCTCAGACTGTGAGAAACAAGATTCTCTGGTCTGATGAACCTCAATTCTAAGCATCACGTTTGAAGGAAACCAGACCCTGCTAATCACCCGCAGAGTACCATCCCAAAAGTAAAGTGTGCTGGTAGCAGCTTCATGCTGTGGGTCTGTTTATCAGCGGCAGGAACAGTCGTCAAGTGAAAGAAAGCTCAATCACGCATATTGAGATAGCCTTAAAGAAAACCCAGTACAGAGCGTTCAGAACCTTATACTGGGAAAAAAGGTTCACCTTCCAACAGGGCAATGACCCTAAGCAGACAGCAAGAGTGGCTTATAAACAACTCTGTGAATGTCCTTGAGTGGCCCAGCCACAGCCTGGGCTTGATCCCAATCAAATATTTCTGAAGAAACCTGAAAATGTGCATCTGCCCCCATCCAACCCGACAGAGATTGAGAGGTGAACAGGTGAGGAGAAGAATGGTAGATAATTGCCAAATGCTGATGTGCAAAGCTTGTCGCATCAAACAAAAAAGACTTGAGGCTGTAAAGGTGCTTCAGCTAAGTACTGAGTTATAGGTATGAATACTTATGCAATTCACTTATTTAAGTTTTTTTATTTTTAATAAATTTACGAAGTTTTGACAGTTCTGTTTTTGCTTTGTCATTATGGTGTATGGCAGTGGTTCCCAACCACGTTCCTGGAGGCCCCCCGACACTGCACATTTTGCATCTCTCCTTTGTCTGACACACCCATTTCAGGTCTTGGAGTCTCTACTAATGAGCTGATGATCTGAATCAGGTGTGTTTGATTAAGGTGACATGGAAAACATGCAGTGTTGGGGGGCCTCCAGGAACGTGGTTGGGAACCACTGGTGTATGGAGTGTAGATTGTTGTGGAGAAAAAAAAAAGTAATTTAAAGCAGTTTAACATAAGGCAGCAACATAAAATGTGAAAAAAATGAAGGGGTATGAATACTTTCACAAGGCACTGTAGCTCAACTGCTGGAGACTGATTAATGAGTGAGTTAGAAACCACAGCACATAAAAACAGTTTAAAATGTTTAACTAATCATTTTAATTTCCCAATAACCCAAAGTCAGATCGTAAATGCACAAAAGGTTAAGACGACCTATTTGCGACCTCTCCTGGTACTCTGAACGCTGGCCAATCCGTTACCCAGTAACACAAGCCCTTTACGGTAAATCACTTGTGCTGCCTTTGGCTGTTTTAACTGGAAAGTGAACTATACAAAACAATTCCCTGACCAAACAAGTGCCATGTTTAATTCCATTAAAAAAAACCCTGCGAGTGATCTGCTTCAAAAACAGGAAATTGATAACCGGTGACTATTACACTTAAGAGGAAGACAAAGAAGTTATGGAAATTTCCTACCTCATCGAACTTGTTGACGTCATTCGACAAAAGGTTAACAATCTGCCCAGTGGTTGTCTGGCCCATAGCTGTGGCACTAAGGCACAGCGCCTAAAAGAAGAAACAATTCAATTGGTTTGTGAGAAATACTGTGATAAGGAATTGCCCTCAGCCAAGCCAAAAAATAAATAAATCATTCCTACCGCTTATAACTACAGACACTTTATTACTTAGAGAGAGAGAGAGAGAGAGAGAGAGCGATGTGGCATACTTTCAAAAAAGTATTTAGATTCTTAGATTCCCATGTAAACATCATATTATACAAATATGATACTTATTAAAAATCTTGGTGCTACCATCTGGTACTATCACTGTAACTTGGCACCTCTTCAGAACTTTTTTTCTGTAAAAGCAGGTTTGTGTGTTTTTTTTTTTAAAGAAAATCTAACCTTCCTGTAGATCATGTGACACATTGCAATGCGGATTTTCATTCCAGCTCTTTGGACGTGGTAAAAGTAGAGGTGGTGGAGTAACGCCAGACCCAGAGTGGAGAGAGAGACGCCTGCTGCATATCCATAAGCTTCGTACAATGCTGACATGTTATCGGGCTCATATCTCTCAAAATACTGAATGAGTTTTCCTAAAAACACTGGTTGAATCACTTTAATCACCTCCTATAATGGGGTAGAAGAAACATCAGATAATAACAATGTGAAATAATTGATATTTTGTGCTTGTAAGTACAATATGAGGCTGAACGGATTAGATGTTCACATTCCTAAAAACATCCACACCCTTGTCTTTATTATACGAGGACATTGTAGTAGCATTTTTTACAGTCCTGTTCTACATGTTTGCAAGCCGAACCCCAAATTCAGTTGTTGTTTTTTTTCCAAAATCCATGTTTAAATTTTTCTGGAATCTGTCTTAATCAAAAGGGATATCTAATCAATTGAATTCATAAAACTTTAAAAATGTAGTAATTTATTAACATTTTAATAAATTGTGTTGATGGCAGCCGTTGACTTCCTTAGCATGGAAATAAGTACTATGGAAGTCAATGGCTACCGTCAACTGTTTGCTTACCAAAATTCTTCAAAATATCTTCTTTTGTTTTCAACAGAAGAAAGAAACTCGTTGAGTTTTGGAAGTGAAGGGTGAGTAAATGACTGATTTTTTTTTTAAATGAATGCATAGAAATGTAACAACTGAATTAATCTTAAAATGTAATCAAATGAAATTTGAATAATTCCTCTCAATTTTTGACAAAGTGCTGAACTGATGAAACACTGTGAGAAATTCCATAATAAATAATGTTCCAATAAACTGTATAGCTATTATTATTACTATTACTTTGAGAAGTAAATTCTACTGTAAAAATAGTGATATAATTCTGTAAGGAATTTCTTCAAGTTAAACCAGACTTTTATTTTGGCTGGTTGTAGTGAAGCCAAACCTTTGCGTTTCAGTGTGCATCTGACAATAGTTTTTATTAACTGAAATGATGAAATACCATCCCTTGTTTTCCACAGGAGGCATATATGTGCTCTGTACTTTTTATAATAACTAGGCACTAATCCTGAACCAAACCATAAACCTTGTCTTAACCCATATTAAGTCCAAGCAGTTACTTCATATTACTTGTTACTGTCTTGTTAAAGTACATTGCAAGTGTCTGTACTGTACAATAAAGTGCAGCAAAAATTTTGCAATCAAGCGAAGCGAACAGTGCATAGACATCCACCAGTGCACAACATTTCTGTGTGCACTGCCTAATAAAAGAAAAAGTTTGTCACCCTCATGTAATTCTGTAAAACAAAGAAGGAGATATTTTGCAGAATGTCCTGGCAGCCCTTTTCCATCAGACAATCTAATGAAAGAGAACAGACAATAGTTGCGTAGAAGGACATCAGGCTATGATGAAATTTTTTCCATATTTGTGTAAACTATTAGTTTTCACACACACTTTTCAATTGGTTTCTAGACCCCTGGGACAGCGGGTTTCTGACCACCCTTTCTCTTGGATCTTGTTGGATGTGTTTCAACTAAATCCTTATAAAATCTTCTATAAGCACTCTTAAAACTGAGTGCTGTGTGATACTTTTGTTTAAACAACACTTCAGGTGATTCACATTAAGACAGTGAATCATCAACAAATGTGCTTTGTCATTCAGCCGTCAGTGGTTTCAGTTTAAAGTTTAAACTAAAAGTAATGTGAATACACACCAGACCTATAGTTAACTACAGGTGAGCGTCACTTTGTGTACCACATGCAAAACATTAGGGCTGCGACAATAAATCAATGCGTCGCGAATCGAGAAACGATTCTGCATCGATTCAGCGATTTTCCAAATGCATCGCGATTCTCTCTGGAATCGATTCTGAGCTTAGTTTTTAACACCAGATGGCACTGCGTGCTTTAGAAACAGCCATACTCTGCTTGCTTCCAGTTCCTTACACACACACACCAGTTGAACCTCAAATAATCATTCATAAAGTTTAAAAAGGTTGAGGCGAGATGCATCGATTTATCGTCACAGCCCTACAAAACATCATACAAAGTCCTGGATCAGAACGTACTTCTATAAGAGTGAACACTCCCAGTACTGCATATGATCTCCAGTAGCACCTGATAATGGCTTTGGTGAGTTTGGGTGTCCTGAGTTCTTTGGTTGCTTTTTCCACCTCTTGGTCCCAGAAGCTATGAGTGTGGGAAAAAGAAAAAGATGAGTAAGGCTAAATAAATTATGCTGACACAGAGAGAAATAGGATATCATAAAACAATTCTAATCCTCCTTTATTACCCACATTGTGTCATCTCACATAAAAAAAATAATGGTATGACGACTTCAACGTACAGACAAACTTGTTAACACTTACTCTACAAAAGACTTCTCTATAAAGGCATTTTGTGTCTTTTTTTGATTAATAAATCTTTATTATTTATTACACAGCTTAAAAGGATGAAAAATGTGGACCAAATAAGGTCCAGACCTGGACCACAAGGGCCAACCGGTGAACAGGTAATGTTGAACAGGCTATGTAAACAACATGATATATAAATGTACAGCATACAGGTCACATGAAAAGGCACACGAGAAACAAATCCAGAGCATAAACTAAAGCAATTTAGCCAAATCAGGAAAACTACTAAAGCGCTTCTTCAGAACAGCTGCTGAGCCTCTTCAGTTGATGTTTTCCAGCAGTAAAGTCCGGAAGTAAATTCTACATCTGCAAATAACAGTTTACTTCAAGGCAGAACATTTGTGTTTACGCCTTGGCCCCACTGCGCTCCATGCTGCTGATCGCAATAAAAGCTTCACTAATTAGTGTCATATCCCAGAGCTCTGTGCTAAATGAACCAGCACTGATCCATTTTAAAGTGCACGATTAGAGGCTGGAGAAACGCTGTGTGTGGAGGTGCTTTTTAATGAATGACAGGATTGTGTTCGCTGTCATTCATTTCCATGCTTTAACGGCTGGAGATAAAAACTTTGCAGGAGACTGCTGATTATCAGTGGTTTTCTCCGCTATACAAGGGGTCAGCGAATGATTTATCAGCTTATCTGTTCCTATGTAATAAAGCCTCAAGGTGAAGAAAAAAAATTGTCTACGTGATAGGCTAATCACAGAAAGCAGCGATCTTTATGTTTCAGTGTGTTTTATTTACAAAAACCAAGACTAAAAGAACAAATAACAACCGTGAAATCTTGGATTTCACAGTGACAAATATCCATGAATGCTGAAATAACCCATTTTACGCAACCCGTTATACTTCTGAAAGGTGACATATTTCTAAGTGAAATAGTTGATAAGATAAAATCTGACACTTGTTAAGTAACTGGGAATTTACTAGATTGTAAAAAGGGACCACTGAATGGGAATACATGAATTGCAAAAAATGTGTCTGCCAAATGCATAAAGCTAATGTTATTAGATGTGAGGAAATTACCCTCTTTCTTTATTTAATGCTTTATTACATAATAATTAGTGGGATAGATAAATAATAATTTATTAACAATAAATAAATAAATCAAACTAATTGGGAAAACTATTGGCAAGCTTTTAGAAAGGCTGCATTACTTAAAAAGTAGCCTAAACAATCTTTAAATATTATTTGGTGTTTAGCCAAACAGTTTTAGATACATCAGTTTTAGATAAAAGTGATGTTGCTACAGCATTTTTCACCTTTTTGCAGTAATATATAAATTAAAATAAAATGTATAAAATAAATAATATAAATATTATATTATTTTGTAAAAATTGAGTCAAATGGTGTTGTACATTATTATTTTTACATCAGACATACGCATGGTGGCTTCTAGTTTTGCATTTCTTTGTTTTTGTGCCAGATAAATACTTAAAATATATGTATTTATATCTTTTTCAAATATTTTCAAATATATATATACACACATGCGTGCATGCACACACACACACACACACACACACACACACACACACACACACACACACACACAGTGTATTGCTTTTAATTAGCTGTTTGTAACTACTTTTTCAAAAGAGTAGTTTAACTTCAGCAGAGCTTGTTTACATAATGAGCAGCCCGTCGCTTTAGTATCAGGGTAAGGTCCTGTACGCTATAAAGCGAAAGTGAGCAGGAAATCCAGACAGACCATTAACCTCACGCTCCCTCACGCCCTGCTGTCTGTACCCGCTGCCAAAACTTCTGCTCCTGTAACAGCAACAGTAGAACGTTCCAAATGATCTGCCCTTCTGTTCGGGGCTCCACAGATTATCAATGCAAAAAAACCCAACCCTAAATATTATAATTTTAATGTCTAACTTGTCCCTCACAATTTGTGCTACGAACACATTCATCAAATCATGTGACTGGAGAAGAGATGTTTATTGCTTATCTAAGTGATCTGACTTTGATTTTCACCTGGCTGATTATTCAAGGCAAATTACAGCATATTTTGACTACAAGGACAGTCCTTCTGGGGAAATCTGTTGCAAGGCAAAGTTGTGGTAGCTCATGAGACACCCCTTGTGGATTTTAAATATACAGTTTCCTGGGTTACCGGGCCTGATCTTAATCCACACCACCAGAATCAACGGTCTCGGGTCCCACGTGCCCAACCACAGCTCCTTCTAGGAATACTAAACCAGTCTAAACTCATTCCTTCATTTCAATTTGCATACATTGTTAATGTATGAATGATTACGGCGATGTTCACAAAAACCCAACACTGCATAATGCAGTTAATGCATGAACTGGTCTGAACCATCACCTTCACAACACCTACTGGGAACCACACTGGCCTGCGTTCTCATATTTCACAATAAATACTCTGAGGGTTCATCTGAGAACAGCCTGTTGATTAGTCGGTTTATTCCCAGCAGCTCACTCACCTCTGCAGTTCCTCTCCGAGTCTCTTGGACCCATCCTCTGGAAGCACTTTATACATGTCATCTTCTTCAAGTCTTCTCTTGGATCCGATACGGAAAAGAGGGTTCAGCCAGCTGATGTCAAATGAGAAGAGAAAAGAGGATTTGGTCAATAGAATGCTTTAAATGTGCATGCCAAAGGATGCTGAATTATTGATGAGTGATGACAGCTGCCTAAAGTGTACAAACCACATGTTTCATGACAGTTAAAGTAATTAAACTAAACAAACAAACACATATATACATTCAGGTAGGCAATCTCTTTAAAATGACAGTAACAGATGCTATCTTCTATCAGCGATGCACAGAGTGTTCCTGAGAGTCAAGGGTTGGAAAACAAAACCTAAAAACCCCTGAGATTAAGGCCAAATGGCTGGATTTACATATGGGCCCATAACATGAACTAATAATATAAAATAATATGGAAAAACAACATAAAATAATACAAAAAACATTAACATGTGCATAATAAAATAAATGCTGTGTTAAATATAATTAAAACCAGTTTTGAATATTTTCTGATTAATGTCAAAAATGCCTACTGTAGGTGGTTTAACTGTTCAGAGATTGTAATAAATAAATGAATACATAAATACATAAAATAAAATTCATTAAAAGACCGAAATTCCTGTAAATAATGGCTTGTTTGGCATAGAAAACAGGGATAATTTTTGCTTTATAATAAAATTATTTTCTAAAACTTTTATCCTTCAAATCAAAGTCATTGTGGTGGTTTAATCAAAAAGCAAGAGGTCATTTTTTGTCCTGTGGCTGTGACCACAAAATAATGTCATTCATTTTCAAAAAACATCTAATATTTTACTTTATGAAAATGCATCATTTGTTTAGGTCAAACAGCCCCCTAATCCCCTAAAAATCCTTCTTTTAATATAGATGACTCAAATAAATAAATAAGGGAAAATTAAATTTAGAAATAAAATAAAAAATAAACTTGAAAAACCTTTTGAAAACGTTATAAAATATAATTAAGCTTAATTATTTTCAAAAATTTCAATAAATTAAAATAAAGATTAAATTCAAATATGCTTAAATAAAGAGTCATTATTTATTTATTTATTTTTTGTAAAGAATAGTAAAATTTCAAAAAATTGTATGAAACTAAAATGAATATAAAGAGAACGTTGTAAGAACGTTTTTATCTTGACATTAACCCACATGGCAATGCAGGTACATGAGTGAATACCGAAAAAAATACTGGAAATCTCCAGTGTCACATTTGCTGATGAAGTTCTTCGGAAGGAAAAGAAGTGGGTGGTGAACATGACCAGCTTTCCCCGGGAAACAAAGCACTGGATCAGATACACAACTGATGGAAAGACACCTAAAATCCTCTAAATAAGGTTGAACTAATGTCTTTAGTTTCAGCCAATGCACAAATAACGAAACTAAAAAATCCCAAAGCTTAAATTCTTTGATAAAGGCTTTTAATTTCATTGGGAAAACACATGTATAGCCCATAAACTGATCATGTAACTGTCCCTTTCCTCTCTTTCTCCTGTATAACGTTACAGGCATAAAAACTTACCAGAAAAATATCTGTGAAAAGAGATTAGCCGTTGCGGACGGGTTGCTCTTCGCATCTTTCTTTATTGGCTCCATATCGATCGCCATCCTCCCTGCAGTTCAGCTGGACACTGGTACCCCACGCATAACCTGCGATCAGTGCGAGGCATTTACCTTATACACCGTTGTGTAACTTTCTAACACGCACATGTCGGTAAGTACAGGCTGAAGAGGTAAGCCCTTCATTTCCTACTGTGAACGCAAACGAGTAAGCCCCGCCCCTGACTGATCACCCATTGGCTCGACAATCCTTGGGTCGCACGTGATTGGCTCTGCGGGGGCTAATAAGCAACACGTTTACATCCTTCATACACACCTTAAGACCAAGCTGACGGATTACGATTCCTACTATGGCGAAGACCTATCTAATGAATATTAATTAGAGCATACTTGCGTTGCGTGGTAACCCTCTATAAGTGTTGAGTCAAGTGACTTCATTAATATTAAGAAGCCCTGCCTGCTTGTTTACCAGCTTCGCTTTGCAGCCAATCGGTTAGTCCAACTGAGCGAACGTCAAGTCGAGTAATTAATATTCATGAGTCAAACCTTCACCATAGTAGAATTTGCTTGTGAGGAATAGTAAACGAGCTAAGGATGAAACAGCAGATTTTCTGTGAGGTGGAATTGCTGAAGAAGTGAAGGATGCAACTTTGTTTATTACTCTTTGAAGTAAATAAATTTATGATCGACTATTCTGACACATGAGGGAAAGAAATGTACATTTGTAGCTTTGATTGTGTAATTGTGCATCGCAGGTACTTCTGGGTGAGGAGGCTTCTTGTCTACCATCTGTTCTTTATTAGCTCTGCATACACAACCCACTCATGCAGTGTGCTGGAAGCAATCATCTTTAATTAAAGTGTCTATAAAGAGAATAACAAGAAAGTAACACAAAACAAATCTTTGCTTTTAAATATATAGAATGTTTTAAAAATGAAATTTACTTATTCTTATGTTGTTCCAAACCCATATGGCTTTTACCCCCTTCGTTACATACAAATGGATGCATTATGAATAATGTTTGTTGATGTTTTCCATATAATTACAATTACATGGAAACTGTGGGCACCGTAAAAGTATTCCAAAACAGACAGACCAAAATGTAGTCTGTAAAATAAAAACATGAAGAAAGCAATTCATTAAAGACTTCAAAAGAACGATTTATTCACTGAAAGAATTTTCATTTTTGAGTGAATTTTAAATATGTTCTGACAGAATTACATTTTAACCCAATCACACATTAAACTCAATCCTCTGAGAAACGCATACTGTAACATGCACTTTATATTCATTCTCTCTCTTCTTCCCTCTATCTGTCTCTCTTTCTTGGATTTCCGATACAGATAAAGCACTGAAAGAACAGAAGATGAGAGACCCACAATGAGACAGAGCAGGTGGCCGCTACACTGATAAAGGTAATGCTGACAGACACAGAACCACACACACATACTGTACACACACGTGAGAACACGTGAGGCCCTTGTCCGTAGCCTCCAAGAATCACCCGAACGTAATCAGCAAGGAGGAGTTACAGCTGTACATCAGGAATGATTGTCTTCCATGCCATGCTCTGTATTGCAAAGAAAGCCTGACTGTTGAGTCATTATTACTTTGCTAAATGTCTTAAATGTGAACTTTACACCAAAGGCCAAGCTCCAGTAAGGGATTACATATTTCTGCTGGAAAACTGACTCAGAAAAAAAAGCAATAAAACATGGATCAGCGGCATTTTGGTTATAATAGAATCTGGTGATTATCTGGGAATTTGTGGTTGGTCGGAAACCAAATGTTCATTCCAGTGTTTGAAAACACAGCGAGCTTTTGGATTCCTTTGTGTTCTCACGTGCAAATGTTGTATTTTAGGTCAAATATGAAAATTAGAGTCATAATTTATATTCTAAAACAGATTCCATTTTTCACATATCTACTGTGTTATCACTGTGCAACACTGAAAGAGGCCAACTGTTAGAGGAATAGTTCACCCAAAAATGAAAATTTGCTGAACATTTACTCACCCTCAGGCCATCCAAGATGTAGATGAGTTTGATTCTTCATCTGAACAGAATTGGAATAATTTAGTATTACATCACTTGCTCACCAATGGATCCTCTGCAGTGAATGGGAGCCATCAGAATGAGAGTCCAAACAGCTGATAAAACATCACAATAATCCACAAGTAATCCACACCACTCCAGTCCATCAGTTAACATCTTGTGAAGCCAAAAGCTGCGTGTTTGTAAGAAACAAATCCACCATTAATACATTTTAACTTCAAACTTTGCTAAAATGTGAGTCCTCTGTAATAGTGAGTCCTTTATCCAGTGAAAAAAGTTGTCTTGTCTGAATCAGGAGAGAAATATGCACAGAGCAAGCACCGTTTACAAGTGAAAACAGTCCAAAACTGTCATATTTTGGTCAGGAACAATAGTTTAAACCCCCCTTTTTTCTTACAAACACAGCTTTTCACTTCAAAAGATATTAATTGATGGACTGGATTGGTGTGGATTACTTGTGAATTATTGTGATGTTTTTATCAGCTGCTTGGACTCTCATTCTGATGGCTCCCATTCACTGCAGAGGATCCATTGGTGAGCAAGTGATGTAATGCTACATTTCTCCAAATCTGTTCTGATAAAGAAACAAGCTCTTCTACATCTTGGATAGCCTGAGGGTGAGTAAATTTTTAGCAAATGTGCATTTTTGGGTGAACTATTCCTTTAACCTTAGCTCTGTCTGAGCATCCCTCAATGAAAATTTGTGTGCTGTGTTGCGCATAAGCATGTACAGTCATGTTCATTCTTTTCAATCAAATTTCCCGAGAATGTCATCATGGAGTTATTCTGATCTGTCGTAAACAGGTAAATCTTTTAACCTTAGTTGACCGCAGAGGTAATCTGCTCTATCTGACGTGCAAATATAAACTAGCATTGTGTGACTCATGTAAGTCTTTCATATTTATCTAAGAAGTCAAAGTCTTCCTGAAGATGAATAACTGCATACCTCAGTCAGCATGCTTCAATCTGCCCCAACTGAATTATTCTGCAATCATAAAACTGCCACTTTCTCCCTTTCATAGGGCAAGATTAATTTCACAAATGTAATTTGCAACAACATAATTGCACGTTGGAGGTGATACACATGTTTAATTTGCCTCAGCAGGGATCTCCTCGAGGGAATCTATGTAGTTGCTATGGTGGCAGATATTTTGTTTGACGTTCTTGTTGACCTTGTATCACTCAGCAACAGCTCACCTGGAAAACAATTGCAGGCTGTTTTGAGTCGTTCATCCCCACAGGTATAAGAGGGAATGTCTCTGTAACATGTTTAGTGGAACAGAAGTTATTAGTAATTTAGTTTTTTTGTTGTTGTTGTTGTAGACCACTGATCTAGGCCTATATAATGTAATATATAGATCAGTGTCATAGATTTACATTGAAAAGCCCTTTTGACTTTTTTGTTACCACAAACAGCAACCACATATTCGTGGAAAAGAATAAATAAATAAAAGTTGTTGCAAAGTTGTTTCACGTCTTTTGAGCTTCACTTCGGCACTATTTTCTGCGCAGATGAACCTGATGGTTTGTAGGGCCAAATCACTCTCATGGAAATGCTTAACTATTTTACATTTTGGTGAATTGGTGGGTAATTTCGAATTAATTTGTACAACCTCATTTGTATGTTTTTGTATGATTTGCTTATGCCCTGCTGATGATTAGGTCTAATTTTTTCTAAAAATTGTACGTTGGTGTACGAATCATATTGTATGAATTCATACAAAATCACCAGCTCGTAAAATAGTTACGTTTTCTCATGAGATCCGGAAGTATAGGGCTTGAAAACATTTAAGATACACACGCAAAACTGATCCGAGATCAAGTAAAAACATATAGACACCTCACTGAGATCGCCCCCTAATGGCAACCCATTGAAATTTTGAAACGTTTCAAACAGTTATGACATAAAGGGCCAGATTTACTAAACAGGGCAAATTAACGTTAGAGTGCAATTCCATAAAAGCGCCGATGGGAGGGGATAATTCTGTGTGTGATTTACTGACAATGCGCACATTAAAGAACACACAGCCAGATCATTTCCATAATGACCAGCGCAATCTACCAAGAGCAGCGCAAATTACCGCCTGCTTTAAGACATGCTTTTTTTGGGCATTAAATAGTGGCATAAATACCAGTAATTTGAGGAGCTCAAGTGTTAGTAAACCGCGTTGCGTGATTCATTTGAATACTCTCCTCCTATAAATTTTGCGTCTGAAAGGGAAACTCCTACAAATCCATATTCAATAAGGTCAGGTGCAAAAATAACTGTGTCCACGCCTTTTCAGCGCTAATTCTTCACTGCGTGTCTTTAGTAAATCCTGACAGTACTATTTTAATGCTAAAAGACGGTTTGCGCTGGCGCAAGCTGTTAATAAATCTGGCCCAATAAATCCTTGTTTACTGAAATCATGTGACTTTAGCAGTAAAAGATAAAAAAGCATTTTGATTTTTTTTTTAAAAAAAAAAGTAGTTTCGAAACTTCACAAAGAGCTGTTTCAAAAGCCCACATCACTATTGCTTGAGTGAGTGCACACTTACTTTTTATGTACTATTTTTTTAACCCCATATCTACATAGAAATATCCCTAAAACACCCTAACACCATGTTACCAACCTTTGCGCCATTCACAGTTTCTTTGGAACATGTAAACAATCTAGTTGGGCTGTTTTTGTAGCCTGTTAATTTTTTATAGGTTTTATTATGGTCCTGATTATGACATTGTTGTTATATTGACCTAATAAGTTATGAAATTAAATTATCAATGTAACTGATACTACCTGAAACATTACATAATAGTAATTTATGTGTTCTTGGCTGAGGTGAGCAGCTGTTGACTGAAGAAGCCTCATGTTTTGGTCAGGTGAATCTGGTTATGTTTTGTAACTCCCTCTGGGGGGACGGAGGGAAACCATTAACAGGATCTGAGGCTGAGAACGGGCAGGAAGACCCATCTGACCTCCGCTTACCGGTGCCTCCTGCTTACATAAACATGCACTCAAACTCATGCAAAAACATTTAGCCTTTAAATATTCTTGACAAATATGTCTTTTTTTTATCAAGCAGCAGTAAAACACCAGTGACATTTTACTAAAGTGAAGATGTGTTATTTTAAGCTCAAGGTGAAGTGAGCACACAGGAAGCCTGTCTGAAATTTTAGACAGTGTGGGTATTTTTTACATGCCCTCTCACACTCTTCAGTTCTTGAGGCACTCTTACTCTTACTCTTACACTATGTGCAAACTATAGTATAAAACATAATTTTGTTAGGACAAATGCACAAACATGAATAAGAGTGTAAGTCAAAACTTGATGCTTGCATATAATTACATACTTTTTTGGTGGTTAAAGAATAATCATATTGAAAAGAAGGCACAGTCTACTCAAATTCTTACCTGTAGATGGCAACAAAACAGTTCAGGGTTATTATAATTAACTAAAACAAACAAACAAACAGATAAATAAATAAATGTTGACTGAAGTAAACTATAACTTTTTAAAATATATTTTATATAGCCAAGCTATAATTTCAGATTTTTGCATTTAGTTTAACTTGATATATGAAAATAACTAAAACTGAAACTTAAATATAAATTAATAAAATAATAATATATAAATAGATTATAATAAATGTAGACATGTTTTTGACAAACTAAAACTAATAAACACATACATTACTAAATTATGAAAATGACTAAATCTTCAACTAAAATTAAAATGAAAACATAAAATATAAAAATAAAAACTAATTCAAAATATTAATAAAACGTATAATAGCATCCCAATGATACTAGAAAAGACAGCAAACGAATCCTAAATGCTAAATGACAAAAAACCTAAATATAAAATATAAAAATAAAAGGTATTCAAAATATTGATTAAAAAAGGCATAGTCATAATAATATAAAAATATAAATAATTAAATGAATACATAAATAAATAACCAACCCTCAAACTAATAAAACTGATGAGAAACACACACACACACACACACAGACAAATATTGATACAAACTATATTCCTATCATACTAAAATCTAACACTGGTCCAAATGAATCCTATATGCAAAATGACGTCTCTCACATCAGACTCTTATCTGAACACTTTTGGCCAGTATCCGCTGGAGGCGTTGGCTTTTCAGGCCCTTCCAATAACAGCCATCTTTAATGCACTCACCTCCTGACCTTCAGCATCTTTGCCGACTCACTCAAAATGATTCTTGCGGAGTGATGTTTGGGTGGGGGTGTGTATGTGAGTATGTGTGGTGTTGTGGGTAGTTAATGTGAAAACAAAAGGCTATTGGTCAGCTGTTGAAAAGGTTAGTAGCCAGAGCCCTCCCTGCTGAATATAAAGCAACTTTGAGGGGCGACCCATCAACAGACAATTCAGTTTGAGCACCCCTTCCCAAATTACTGATACCTGCCTCGACCAGACCTTTCTTTGCATTTCACTTTAACAGAACGTGGGAAAATGGGAAATATGGCAACAGAGATCGTTGCCTTCCTTCTCACCATATCCGGATGGATTCTGATCTCCTCCACGCTCCCGACTGACTACTGGAAAGTGTCATCAGTAGACGGGACAGTCATCACCACAGCAACCTTTTGGTCCAATCTCTGGAAGACGTGCGTTACGGATTCAACCGGAGTCTCCAATTGCAAGGATTTTCCTTCTATGCTTGCACTGGATGGTACCTCATTGCTTTCTTCA
This sequence comes from Tor tambroides, assembly GCA_021397915.2. Taxonomy (NCBI): domain Eukaryota; kingdom Metazoa; phylum Chordata; class Actinopteri; order Cypriniformes; family Cyprinidae; genus Tor; species Tor tambroides. Next base: position 22,590 of record JAFVLL020002363.1, on the reverse strand, counting down.
AACATTTGTTGACTTTTTATTGCTTTTCTGAGTAAATGATCTGAATGCATGTGTGTGTGTTTATGAGAATTGCTGATCGTTTGTCGGTCCCTTTTCCTTCCTCCAGAGAGTGCAGATGTCTAATTGTTCGGAAAAGAGTAGCATGGTGTTGGATTGCCCTAATGCTGTTTTGGCAGAAGCTTCCACAACACAAACAAACCGAAGCCAAACCGATCACTTGACCATTTAAACAGGGAGTTTATTGTGCTAAAATTGCGCTTAATGCATGCTGACACCAGTTTAAGAATGCAATGAAAAACCAAGTCTCTATTTTAGTGCTAAAAAGAAATGCAAAATGATTTAGCTTGTCTCAAATTTCCCTGACTTATTACCCCAGTTACAACCTGCAGGAATGTGCATCTCAAGGCAAGTAGGAAAATAGGGTTTAATAACATGCATTGGCTTAATTATGTTTGAATGGCTCACCCACAAACAGAAGGAAGCTTAAGAGAAAACAGAGACACGGGAATCTTGTTCCCTCAGGGTGCCGTGCAAAAGCAGGTAGTTAAACAGTTGATGCATTTAAATGATTTTAATGCATAATTGTCATGTTTGAGGCTGTGCATATTTGTGATGTGACCTCCTTGACGGTTAACTAGAGAGTTCAGTGAAAGATGCTACATTCATTTAAAGGTGAAGTTTGTGATTTATGCAGCTTGAAGCAGCTTCAAGCAGAATCCCAAAATAAGTACATTTTTGCTGCATCCCAGTGAAAATGTATTCTGTGTTTATTCTGTGTTGTTCAGGTGTGTGAATGTGAATCTGTGGAATTTATTTGCACAATGCAATGCGTCTTCTGCCAGATGAAAATTAAAAGTCTGATCAATTAAAAGTAACATCATAACATAGATGAGATGTTATTGAAGTTATAAAAATGACTTGTGTTAATCTCAGTTGTGTTAATCTCATATATATATATATATATAGTAAATATTTGATGATTTAAAAAAATACATTATGTATATATATGTGACCCTGGACCACAAAACCAGTCTTAAGTGTCAATTTTTCGAAACTGAAGAAATAAGCTTTCCATTGATGCATGGTTTGTAAGGATCGGACAATATTTGGCTGAGATACAACTATTTGAATATCTGGAATCTGAGGGTGCAAAAAAATCAAAATATTGAGAAAATCGCATTTAAAGTTGTCCAAATGAAGTTCTTAGCAATGCATATTACTAATCAAAAATGAAGTTTTGATGTATTTACAGTAAGAAATTTACTAAATATCTTCATGGAACATGATTCAATTTTCTAATATCCTAATGATTTTGCATAAAAAAGAAAATGATAATTTTAATCTATGCAATGCATTTTGAAGCTATTGCTACAAATATACCTCAGCCACTTTCTTAAGACTGCTTTGTGGTCCAGGGTCATATATATATATATATATATATATATATATATATATATATATATATATATATATATATATATATATATACATAGAGGCAAAGCAAGTTTATTTAAATTTTATTTATATAGCACATTTATGCCAATTCAAAGTGCCTTACATAAAAAGGATTATAATAATACATCATAACATTATAATTATGAAAATTATATGATGAATGAAAAATTGAACAATTATATATATATATATATATATATATAATTAATTAATTATAAATTTATAATAACATGTTTGGAGTAATAATTTATAATTATTTATAATTATCATAATTTTATCAAATGTTCATTTATATATAAATTGTGATCAAAATAACTATCATATACATAAGAAGTAAAATATTAACAATAAAATTAAAATTTAAAATCAATTTTAAAAAATGGATTCATCCAAGTGATCATGTAATATTTTTTTTATATTTTATTATATATCATTTATTATAATTTTTGATTATATATGGCTTCTGTTTTCCTGTTCCTGTAGCTTATATCCAGGTGTGTCGTGGACTGATGATCTCAGCTGTGTGTTTGGGATTTTTTGGAGCTATTCTGGCACTAGTGGGCATGAAGTGTACTAAAATAGGGGGATCAGAGACCACCAAAGCCAGGATCACCTGTCTATGTGGACTACACTTCATTCTGAGTGGTAAATGTTGTTTTGCAATTCCTACTTCTGTGAATGACAGTGTCCTGTAATGATATACCCGTCCTCTCTGCAGGAATCTGCTCTATGAGCGCCTGCTCTCTTTACGCACACCGGATAACATCAGAGTTCTTTGACCCCTTATTTGTGAAACAGAAGTAAGTATTGAACATCCCTGCAACTGCTAGTACGCATCCCGTTTATCATGGACACTAGTCTTCTACCTGTCTGCTTTTAGATTTGAACTTGGGGCAGCCCTGTTCATTGGCTGGGCAGGATCTGTTCTCAGCATTCTTGGAGGATTTATCTTTTGCTTTTCCATGACAGAAGGATTCAGCATCAGGTCAGATTCTTAGATTGTCCACTTACATACTGTGTCACTTGTTTTAAAGATGTCATATAATTTGCAATCTTCATGCCCACAACCTAAATTATTAACAAATTAATTGTTTACATGTCAACAAAGCCTATTTGGCTTTTCCATGTAATTTAATTTTGTTTAATTAGGATTTTAATTTAAGTACTTTAACGTATTCTTAATGCAACTGTATGTAGTTTTGTGTATTTTTGCGACTTTGGAGCCACCTACAGTTAAGTGAGTGGAAAATATATCACTGTCGTACAGCAACGTTGCCGTAAAGCAATCCGCCGTTTTCGCGGAATGACCAAACATACAAACACAAACTCCCAGAACAGACGTTTGGCAGGAGCGTGGGAAAGAAGCTTAAGTCTTTTGCGTTATAAAAAAGTCATTATACCATCAGAATGATTCTGAAACTGATATATAAGGGTAAAAATATAAGATAAATAACTTAAAGAAGAACTAACTAGAGTTACTATTAAGCAAGACTGTTTAAATTTCACCAAAAAAATGAAATTTTGCTGAAACTCCAAAACTGTTGGACTTTATTACATGGAATACAAAGAAGATACTGTCAGGGTTCTGTTGAGTGTGTCATGTGTTCTGGTCCAATCGTTACTCCCCGGTGTTCCTGTGTCTGCCTTGCCTTGTCCTGCCTTGTCTTGCCCTGATGTCTAAATTAAAGACTGTTATTTGAGTTACGTCCTTGTCAGCGTGTTCCTGTGTCCTCCCTCGTGTGTGCACCGTGACAGAAGACCAGACCCTTACAGTAAGCGGCGCCCACTCATCACGTTTTGTTTTTCGTTTTTGAAAGTCTTTTGTTTTGTTCCTGTTTGTCTGTCTGCCCCGCGGCGTGGAGATCGCCGCACGTCATCCCGCCATGGCCCGCGACAGAACGCGTGGGAGTTGGGCGGGATCGCCGCGAGTCCGCCGGCCGCGGCTCTCTCCAGCCCGCCGATCGCGGGAAATCACCGCCGCCGTCCGCGGCTCCCCAGTCCAGAGCACGGGCTGCCGCTCATTTCCGCCGCCGTCCGCGGCTTCCCCAGCCCGCCGTTCGCGGGAGATCACGCCGCCGTCCGCGGCTCCCCCAGCCCGCCGTTCGCGGGAGATCACGCCGCCGTCCGCGGCTCCCCTGTTCACGCCGCCGACCCGCCTCTGACTCAATGCCCGCCGGCCAGCCTCTGACTCAAGCCCGCCGGATTGCCGCTGACTCATGCCCGTCGGTCGCCGCTACCCTCTCCGTGGATCTAGTCCACAACACGGCCTGGAGTGCTGTGTATGTCTTGTCATGTACTGTCCTGTTTGTCTAGCCCCAGTGGGCTCCTGATACCCCCTGGATTCCCCAAGGAAATTTTGCGGGGGGGTAGTAGAGCTCTGGGTGGAGTGGGCAGGCCGAGGAACAAGGCAACGGCCATGGCCACGAAGGACCACCTGCCATGGCCTCCTGAGCCCCTTGCTCCGCCATGGCCTCCGGAGCTCCCTGCACCGCCATGGCCACCTGACTCTCCTGTTCCGCCATGGCCGCCTGAATCCCTGGATTCCTCTGATCCGCCATGGCCACCTGAATCTCCTGTTCCGCCATGGCCGCCTGAATCCAGGGATTCCTCTGATCCGCCATGG